>CM043703.1:39990726-40058226 GCA_023935145.1 Bretschneidera sinensis
TCTTACCACAATCCATTAATCCGAACATCCAGATGATTTTATGCATAACATTTGTGAATACAAGTCTTGGCCTCTAAAACATGATAAATTGCGTGACATCAATCACAAAAACAAGCTCTATAGGCTTACATTTCAAACCACTCTCCACTATTGTAGAAAAATCACATTACATTGGATCAGTAGGTCTTTAATAAGCTTGTAACGTTAGGCTAAGGTAAAGGTTAAGAAAGAATGGGAAGGATTCATAAGTAAAAGAACTCAATCTCTTAGCTTTAAACACAACCACTTTTAAGCATTAGATAACCTTACTTCAACACCCAACTTTTTCAACTATTTTTCGAGCATTTTTCTCAAATCACCACTTTTCTTTTCTTTTCTTCTTTCTTTACCATAATTCACTTCTCTTTTATTTTATTTTCTTTTGTATTTTGGCATAAGACCATTCACCTCCTTTTTCATTTTTCTTTTCTTTTCCATAACCCCCAACATATCTCCTTTAATGTACTTGGGTTATGGTAGTGATATTTTCTCATATTTCCATCCTTACTCCTTTTAAGTGCTTCTCAACAAATGTTTATAGCTAAGTTCTTTTAAGAGGAAGGTAAGGATAAAATATTTTCTTAGGCTCATAAAGGTGAGTAAGTGGGCTATTGAAAGAAACAAGGCTCAAATTCTTTTTCAAGAAAAAGGGGCTCAAATAGGTGACTAGTGGTAAATATAGCAATGATGGGTTTGACAGGCTCAAATGGTCCAAAAATGGCCTATATCATATCCTAAGTAATGTGCATTCTAGGAATTCACCTCAAGTGGTTATCAAGTAAGTTCTAGAGCTTGTTGAGACCGGAAAAGTATTCACAAAGCAATCACACATAAAACTTCTCTAAATGTTTTAGACCAATCATGCAATCTTACCACAAACTAGAGTCTCAAACCAAATGAAGATTGATACTTAAATTAATTTCAAACCGAAGTAAGATTTAACTTCTTCTAAACGCTATATACTATCTCAATTAGGTTCATATCATTAACATGTGAATTAACTCTAAGGCAAACACAAATCATGCTTAAAACAAAAGGTAAGGGAAGGTAACACCAAGCAATTTTAAAGAAATATGTCTCCACCCCCAACTTAAAATTTGAATTGTCCTCAATGTTAATGAGAAAGTAAAGAAAACTCCCTTTGTAAGCACGAGTGCACAGGTGCTGAAAAATGTGTACCACCAGGGAATTGCATGCCATTCTTCTTGCTGAAATTCCAATCTACAACATAGAACAAGACAACGAAAAGAAAAAAACTGTGGTGTACCCTTAAGATTTCCACCATATGTTAGGTTAGCACATAAAATCTAGAAAAATAACTAAAATGAGAAAAAGAAAATAACGAAAAATAATCTGAGAAAAAGGAAAAATAAGAGATAGAACCCAAAATTATTCCTCTAAATTCTCATCATCATCTGCATTCCCTTCATTCTCTTCACCTTCCTCGAGAGGTGGATCAAAAGATGAACCCAGATAGGTTGGCATGGTAGGAAAATGGCCCATATTACAACCAGTAGCGGAGGCAAGGTGTTGGTACATCTGACCAAAGGAGGAGTTGACCTTTGCTTGATAATCGGCTTGCCGAGCCAAGAATCGGTCTTGACGATCTAACCTATCAAATAACAGTTTCTAGTGCTCGTCAAAACAACTCTTTAAACGCTCAAGGAGCTCTACAATAGTGAAATTTATAGAGGGAGGAGGAGGGCCAGTAATCACTGCCTGCTCTCTCGAGATTGGTGGCCTTGAGGTTCTAATTAGAGTGAGCAGGCTATTATTGATGGGTTTCTTGGGTGGGTGGTGTTCCTCAATACTACTATAAGGGACATCAGCTTGGATGCGTAGTTGGGTGATCAAAGAAGGAAAGTATAATCCAAGCTTATGTCGCATAGTGTGTAAGGTAGAATTAGATATTACTACGCCCACATCTATGGTCATACCTATCAAAATGGCATATATCAAAACAACTCTCTCAACAGTCAGGTCACTATAATGTAAAGCAGGCATTAATTTGTGACATACAAAATATTGCCAAGCTCGAGCATTGACATTCAAAGATGCACTGGGAAAGGTTTTATGTGTATTACCTGTCATTTTCCAAGTTGTGCCCGGAATACAAAGAGTATGGCAAATCTCATCATAATCAATATTAGATACATATGCAAGATATTCACTGTGTTCTATGTCGGGTAACCCATAAAACCTATTAATGGATGAGCGGCTGAAAGAGACTGTTTTTCCTCTCACCAAGACCTTACCATTCCTATGTTCGTCGGCATTGACATAGAATTCGCGAACTATATTTGGGAGAGAATTAGATGGTTGTCTTGAAAAGGCACCCCAATTTCTATCAATAATCATTTGAAATAAGAATGGGCTTCCCCTCTCAGTGATATTGAATCCTCTCTCAGAAATGATTTTCCTAGTATTTAACAAGCAATTATATCTCTCACTAGCCTCAAAACTAAGAAACTTGTTCTCATCATATTATTGAGGTTGTTTCCCTCTTGGTCTCTTGGATTTGGGTGCCATGTGAATAAAGTGTATATAATAATAATATAAAGGTAAAATCAACTACCCAAATAGCACAATTGAACAAGAAGGGAAGAATTTATGCTTACTTGATACTCAAAATTTGAGAGAAGAAAACTAACCACCAACTTGAAGTTTACTTGATGAACACCAAAAGCTTCTTTAAATCAAGTGGGTTGGAGAAATTTTCAACAAAAGTTGCAAGATTAGTGCAAAATCCTACAAGACATGGAGGTAGAATAAAGAAATTTTGAGGAAAAATGATGAGGGAGGTTAGAGTTTGGAGAGAGGAAGAGAAAAGGGGGAAAAGGGTTGCTGGGTTCATGTGATGAAATGAGGAAGAGAGAGAGTGAAAAAGGGTTTTAAGTGTGTGTGCTGGTGGCAAATCAGGGCAAGCCACAGCTTGGCTCAAGGTGCGCCACAGCTTGGGCTGTGGGAGTGTGGGAGGCATTCTGTGGGGCGCAGCACAGGTTCTGATGGGGCGCGGTGCGACCGGATTAAAAGAAAAAGTTGTTTGTTTGCCAAAGAGAAAGAGAAAAATAAAATCAGCCAAAATAATAATAAAAATAATACATATATATAAAAAAAATCAGATTAAATTAAAAAAAACTAAAAATTAAAAATAAACTCTCAAAACAAAAGAAAAGTAAAAATAAAAGAATGTATATTTGTTGTGTGGTCAAGGTAAATAGACCAGATCCATAAGCGAAATGTCTTCCACTTCCGGATCTTGTCTATCGATTAAGATCTTAAGTCGTTGACCATTTACTTTAAAAATCTGACCGTTCTTAGTGTCCTCAATTTCCACTGTCCCATTTTCATAAACACTTTTTACTATAAAAGGGCTGGTCCATCTTGACCGAAGTTTTCCAGGATGCTTATGAAGTCTAGAGTCGTATAACAACACTCGATCATTAGATCTAAATGTTTTCCTCAAAATGTTTTTATCATGGAATGATTTCATCTTGGTCTTATAGATTCTAAAGTTCTCATAAGTATCGTTTCTTAATTCCTCTAACTCGGTTAGTTGATACTTTCTAAGCTTACCCCGCCTCTCCTATGTCAAAATTAAAAGACTTGATGGCTCAATAAGCTTTATGCTCGAGCTCCACGGGTAAGTGGCAAGGCTTTCCAAAAATAAGCCGATAAGGTGACATACCTAAGGGAGTTTTAAAAGCTGTACGGTAAGCCCAAAGCGCATCAACTAGTCTCAAAGACCAATCATTGCGATCCGGGTTAATCGTTTTTTCTAAAATTTGTTTAATTTCCCTATTAGCAAGCTCTACTTGTCCACTAGTCTGAGGATGATAGGCAGTAGAGATTTTATGTAATACCCCATATTTTTTCATCAATGCTTCAAAAGAACGGTTGCAAAAATGTGTACCTCGATCACTAATTATAGCACGTGGTGTACCAAATCGAGATAACACATTTTCTTTAAGGAATTTAATCACCGTTCTATTATCATTGCTTCAGCAAGCTGCTACCTCTACCCACTTAGATACATAGTCTATTGCCACAATGATATATTGGTATCCAAAAGAAGGAGGAAAGGGTCCCATGAAATCGATGCCCCAACAATCAAAGATTTCAATTACTAAAATAGGGTTTAGGGGCATCATATTTCGGCGAGACACAGCTCCTAACTTTTGACACCTTTCACATGAGTGACAATAGGTGTTTGCATCTTTAAAACAAGGTAGGCCAATAAAATCCACACTGCAAAATTTTTGCAGCGGTTTTTTTCATCGAAAAGTGACCTCCACAGGCTTGGGAGTGACAAAATTCTAAGACACTTGCAATCTCTTCATTAGGGATGCAACACCTTAGAATTTGGTTAAGGTAGTACTTGAAAAGATAGGGGTCATCCCAATAAAAATTACATACCTCATATAAGAATTTCCTTTTATCTTGAGCGCTCCAATCCATTGGTATCTCACCTGTAGTCAAATAATTCACGATGTGAACAAACCATGGTAATGAAGTAATAGAGAGTAAATGCTCATCGGGAAAGTCATCTTTGATTGGCATGTTATCACAAGTGTCCTCAAAAGTGAGCCTCGATAGATGGTCAGCTACTACGTTCTCCACTCCTTTCTTATCCTTGATGGTGATATCAAATTCTTGCAAGAGGAGGATCCATCGGATTAGTCGTGCCTTAGCATCCTTCTTTGTAAGAAGATACTTGAGAGCTGCATGAATTGTAAAAATAAGGATAGGAGAACCAATCAAATAAGCACGAAATTTATTTAAAGCAAACACTAAAGCTAGCAATTCTTTTTCAGTTGTAGAGTAATTCATTTGAGCACTATTTAAAGTCTTACTAGCATAGTAAATGACAAAAGGTTTACCTTCCCTTCGCTGTCCAAGAACAGCACTGACAACATAGTCACTAGCATCACACATGATTTTAAAAGGCAAAGTCCAATCTGGTGACTGCATTATAGGTGTGGAAGTAAGCTTGCCGATCAGTATCTGGAATGCTTCTTGACAAGCTTCTGTCCACTCAAAGGGGGTGTCTTTAACTAGGAGGGCACATAGTGGCCTAGATATGTTCAAAATTTTTTGTATAAACCTCCTATAAAAACCAGCATGACCAAGGAAAGATCTCACATCCTTTATTGTCTTAGGGGTAGGTAGTTTAGAGATTAATTCAATCTTAGATTGATCAACCTCTATCCCTTTCAAAGAGACAATATGCCCTAAGATAATACCGGATGGTACCATGAAATAACATTTTTCCCAATTTAGGACCAATTCTTTTTCCTCACAGCGAATTAATACTCTTTCTAAATTAATTACGCATGCTTCAAATGAAGAACCAAATACAGATAGGTCATCCATAAAAACCTCCATGCAATTTTCAACCATGTCACTAAAAATACTTATCATGCAGCGTTGAAAAGTAGCAGGGGCATTATATAATCCAAATGAAATTCTACAAAAAGCATAAGTGCCAAAGGGACAAGTAAAGGTGGTCTTTTCTTGGTCTTCTAATGCAATTTCTATTTGATAATAACCAGAATAACCATCTAGAAAATAGTAAAAGGGATGACCAGCTACACACTCAAGAATTTGATCAATTAAAGGGAGTGGGAAGTGGTCTTTCCGGGTGGCAGCATTTAATTTTTTGTAATCAATGCACATACGCCACCCAGTCACAAGTTTGGTAGGGACTAACTCTCCTAGGTCATTCTTTACCACCGTGACTTCGGACTTTTTAGGAACGACTTGCATAGGGCTTACCCACTTATTATCAGCTATGGGATATATAATACCCGCATCTAACAGTTTCAGCACTTCATTTTTCACTACTTCTTTCATAGTAGGGTTAAGCCTACGTTGAGGGTCTCTACAAGGACTAGTTCCTTCATCCAAATTTATTTTATGGGAGCAGATCAGGGGACTAATTCCCTTTAAATCAGCCATGCTCCATCCTAAGGCTGATTTGTGTGCATTTAAAATTTGAATTAATCTCTTACCTTGGGTTTTAGATAATTCAAAAGAAATAATAACAGGAAATGTATCACCTGGACCGAGAAAGGCATGTTTTAGACCCTTAGGTAGTGGCTTCAATTCGACTTTAGGTGCTTTCACACTTGAGGGGACTTGTGTCTTGCTTCTTTCGGGCAGCTCCTCAAACCTTGGTTGCCTGCCCGAGTGCCATAATCATGAGATTTGTCAAAAATAGCACATATATCAATTATATCAGTTTTATCATCAAATAAATCTATCTCAGAATTAACAAGAAAATTTTCAAGAAGATCATAATCATGAGTTAAGGAAACTCCCTCATTGATGAGTGACTCGATCATGTAAAGCTGGTGGTTTCCGTCCTCATCTTTGGGCTATTTTGCAACATTGAAAATATTTACTTCAAGGGTCATGTTGCCAAAGGACAGCTTCATGAGTCCATTCCTACAATTTATTAGAGCATTCGCAGTAGCAAGAAAAGGTTTTTCCAAATCATTCATAGAAATAGTAGTTGGGAGCAATTGATCAAGAATATATGATATTTCTCAAAATTGAGAACAATTCTCAAGTTTCTCAGTCAATCAAGAAAATTGGGCCTAATCAACCTATTTGCATTAAGGATTCTAGTTAGTAGGTTGAGATTAGCCGTTGCGATTTACAATGTAATAACAAATAAAATTAGCATTTATTTATCTTATTAACTACCATAAAGATTTGGTCTTTAATCTAAACAGTACCTCCAACTATTCTTTTCGATTATGATAACCTTCAATGTGGGAAGTGGAAAACCCCTTTGAAAGGTTCTTAGTGAGGATTGGGATCCTATCACTTGCACACTATAGCCTTATAGTGGCACAACAAATTATAATACACTTGATAGGTTGATAAATTTTATCATTTGCATCTTATGCAATTTCCAATCATAATTTAGTCTTTTAAATGCATATGATCTTGTGCATGGTGGTACAACAAATGATGTATACTTTAGTTAAATCAAACCTACCATTAATCACAAGTATGAATTAGTGATATAGCCCTTGTGGTGACACAACAAAGTTATACCGTTTGTTTACCTCGTATATGTCACATGATTTAATAGACAATATAAATTTCTTAAGAGTGAAAACCTTGTGGTGGCATAAAAAATTTACACTACTAAGAAATTTTCATATTGACTATTGTGGTGAAAGGTTATGAATAATCATTCCTAATAATTTTTGTTTGCAACTTAATATTTAATTTTTGTACATGAGAGATTTAGGTCTTTAAGTTTAGATCTCATCATATAACATGCATCAAATACATATAAAAAGCCTATAATCTAATCACATGTATAACATACATAAATAACATGCATATATTCAACTAGGTGGATGACTATGGACTTTCTAAGGGTGATTTACTTAAGCCAATTAAGTTAATCACTTGGTCAAACCCTAGGTAATTATTACATGAATATATCATATACATTCATGGGTCTTCAATCTTTAAATAGTCCACCATGCTTACTTGCGCACTCCTTAATTAGCCTCAATAAAATCATATCTAACTCTAAGTAATTTTATGTACATCAAATATATATAAGAAACCTTGATCAAAAGTCAAGAGGAATTACATCGCAAGGAGATAGAAATTTACATTGAGAAAAAGAAGGGAATGCGAGCTATGTAAACTCCATTTAAAATTGAATTACCAGAAATAATACCAATAAATTTAACAGATTACTAAGGTCTAGATCCAATAGTCATCCACTAATACAGTCATATTGTAAAATCAAATAGAATAATTCTATTCTAGTTATGGCCTTATTCTTAGTCCGCATTCTTAATCTCATTAGGTTTTACGAAACTTTTCTTAATCCTATTCCAAACCTGATTAAGATTTGAATTCATAATTTCAAAGTGACAAGGACTTTAAAGTTTGATTCCTAATCAAAATCTAATTTCTCTTTTCCTTTTTTAAAAAATAAAATTGAATCTAAAAATTAAGATTTAAACAAATCATTTCGATTCAACCATTTTGATAATTAAAATATAATCAATTAGATTTAATTGAAAATATATTTTAATTTTGTAGAAAATGGAAATAAATCAAAATTCTTGTTTTTACTGTCTCACAATTGACTATCCATTAGGGAAGTCGACTTCAAAAAATTTTGTCCGAAAATTCAATCAAGTCAGGAGGGTACAGTCGACTATCTCGAGTGAACAAACGATTGTGTCCATTAGGGTAATCGACTTTCAAAATTTTTTTTCTAAAAATTCAATCAAGTTATGAGGGTACAGTTGATTGTCTCAAGTGGACAACTGACTATCCAAAGTTTCTACCAGATTTTTTAATCAGATATATGAGGGCACATTCAACTGTCAACCCGTGGTGATCGATTGTCCCTTCGATATCTGTAGTTTTTTTTACGTTTTCTATGTGAATTTTCTTCCCAAAACAATTTCCCTTTGATTCAAAATTATATTTTGATCGATTAAATTATTTATAATCAATCTCTATTTATTTAATTCGCTGAAAAACCAACCTACAATAATTTCATTTTCATTATATGATAATATACAATTCAAGAACTCTTTCTTGAATCCTCTTGACCTAGGGTTTCCTAAACCCTAATATAACTTTTAGATTTGAATTTGCAATCTATAGAATTTCAAGATCATATCTAAAGAATCTATAACAATAGAATTAAACTTATTTTAATAATCCATAGAGTTGGCTTTGATACCACTGTAAGTCTACTGTTGTGAGTTTTAAATTACTTGCATGCACACAAGTCATTTGCAATATAGTGTTGTGCAAGTGCGAGGTCGAATCCATAGGGAATTGCGTTGTGAAAATGTTTTTATCTAAACTAACCCTATTTTAACCTAGTTCTGAGTGTTTGATTGTATCTTGCAAAGAAATATAAACTAAACTAAATTGATTTAAAAACAACTAATAAAAACACTAAGGTTTTCTTAATCCACCCCACCAAAGTAAATCATATATCTTCATGTTCTATATAAAAATAATCTATCAGATCATTCCATGAATCCACCATTATACAAATCATGGCGAATACCCAAACTAAACAAAAACCATCCAATGTATTCGTTTAATTCACAAATCATAATGGATATCCAATCTAATTTGAATGATTGTTGCGCGTTTATTTATCTAAATTAATAAGTAAATAATCGCACTCATTTTACTTGCAAGTGCACAAGGTCAACTTAGTAGCATAATGTGCGAAAGCAAGATCATCTCCACAGGGATTGGTGAATTTCGTTTTAGAATTATATTCGCAATGTAAAAAGATAGAAATAATAAAAGAGTTGATTTTGATAAAGATAAAATAATAAAGATAAAGGTGCAGGGACTTGATATCCACCACTAATCATGCTATCCCAACAAAACAGTATGCTAATGCTTTACTCATGTCATGAATACCTAATGTTTGTCAACCTAAGGGCATGGTATCTACTCCTTAAGCTATTGATCTCCCTAAGCAATGAGTTAGGCATGGTATCTACTCTAACTCTTTTATTTCTTAGGGGATTCAGCATGGTATCTGCTGAGTTGTTCCTTAAGAGAGCATAGGACCAATGGAAATCGACAACCACATAGGACCTAGGGCATGGTATCTACTCCTGGTTTCCCATGTTGATTAACCCAAGAATCCGATGTGGATATCTTTTGTTACTAATGTCAAACGCAGGACTCGGTCATCCAAATTGATCTAACTAACTAATCCATACCACATGCATACGTTGATCAGACACACACATATGAGGAATTTAAATACAAACAGACATTAATCAAGTTAAGAAACATAACATAAATATCACAAAGGTGCCAATATTGAATTATTGAATAAACATAATTAGGGCTTCAACCAAGCCCTTACTAAAAGTTAAGTACACGTAATAAAAATAGAGGAAAGAAGAAACCCGAGAGAAGAGTTGTCAATTCCTCTCCACGGTCTCCTTCTGGTCTCCGACCTCCCGACCTAAAACTAAACTAAAACTAAATGAAGATTGAAAGGTAAAAGAAGGGATATCTCTTGTGTGTGTTTTACAGGTGTATTTATAGGGGTTGAATAATCCTAGAAGACTCAGGAACCTTAAACTTTCCTAAAACATAGAACTCCTTTATTTCCAAAACTAGTTCTGTCGTTTTACTGTTCACACCCATACATGTGCGCTCGATTGCATGCGTGGTGCGCTCGATCGCACCCAATAGTGCGCTCGATCGCACCCAATAGTGCGCTCGATCGCACTTTAGCCAGCAGCTGCTCCAGGATTTCCAGATTTCTTCCTTTAAGTGTCAAAAAGACTTCTTTTTCTCCAAGACCTTATAAAAACGTGTAAAACACAAAAGTGAAATAAAATAGACTAAAACATATAGAAAAAGAGCTTAACACATGTAAATTAAGGGGCTTAAGTATGAATATTTAAGCACTTATCACACCCCCAAACTTACATATTGCTAGTCCCTTAGCAATAAAAAACTAAAAGCTAAAATGAAAAATAATGACACACAGATAAATCCAATATTCATAGCGCTCACAAAAGTTTAGGTATCACACAAAACTATGATGTGCATTCATGAGCAAGCTTAACAAGTACAAACACATCTTTGCAATAAATAAGAGTTTTGAATGCATATCACTTTCATGAGGCAAGTTAAGACATCACAAGTTTGACTGTAGTGTGTGGTGAACTAGCACATAAAAGATTAGGTTTCCAAATAATTCTAAGGTGTAGTGTTTTGATGTCTCAAGATTCACCAAATTTCTTATTAGAACCAACAAAAATGGCATAGTTTTTCTTCTTTTTTCTTTTATTGTGAGATTTTTGCCAAGTTTAGTTCCCTTAAGTTTTCTATTTGACTCATGTAGCGAGTGTTTAGCCAATGACTCCCAAACCAGATGGTTTTAGGGCATTAGGTGTAAAGACACCCTTAAGGACTTACTAACTCGAGTTAAAAAGGCTACGAAACTAACTGGTCTTAATGCTACCAATCAGAATTTTCACTTTTTGACATGACACTCACTGCTTACTGAGGCAAGAAGGCCAGTTACTCAGCGAAAAATTCTTTTTAATGATCATCGTGAGCAAAATTCCCACCTTTTGACGTGACACTCACTGTTTACTGAGGCAAGAGGGCTAGTTACTCGGTGGAAAGTTTATTTTATGATCTTTAGAAGCATTTTTTTTCTTTTTGAGCAATAACAATCTTTTTCTATTTTACTATGCCAAAGTGCTAATCTAACAGGTCATCCGATTCACAGTCAAGCCAAAGAAACATACAAATTAAAATTACATGTCAACCCCACACCATTATGTGCTAATGTGCTCGTGTTAGTTTAGGACAAACTTGTGAATCCTTAAATGCCTAAAAGTAAGTGATCAAGGTTTAAAACTTAATTATTGGCCTATATGTTCAAGGTGTTAAGCTCACTTATGAAGTCAAATTATATTGTTTGTTTAGATCACCCAAAAATTTTGGAACAGAATAAACATCCATTTATCGATAAAAACAAAAAAATCTGGGACAAAGTGTGTGAATATGTCTCACATACCCCCAAACTTAAATTACACATTGTCCCCAATGTGTGAATAACATGGAAAGATCTGACCTGGGAGATGGAGAATTAGCTAGGTCGGCATGGCTCATAGCATACCCCTAGCAACGGCGCCAAAAACTTGTTGCACGTTTATTTATCTAAATTAATAAGTAAATAATCGCACTTGTTTTACTTGCAAGTGCACAAGGTCAACTTAGTAGTATAATGTGCGAAAGCAAGATCATCTCCACAGGGATTGGTGAATTTCGTTTTAGAATTATATTCGCAATGTAAAAAGATAGAAATAATAAAAGAGTTGATTTTGATAAAGATAAAATAATAAA
This sequence comes from Bretschneidera sinensis, assembly GCA_023935145.1. Taxonomy (NCBI): domain Eukaryota; kingdom Viridiplantae; phylum Streptophyta; class Magnoliopsida; order Brassicales; family Akaniaceae; genus Bretschneidera; species Bretschneidera sinensis. Next base: position 40,002,667 of record CM043703.1, read on the forward strand.
GATAAAGGCGTAGGGACTTGATATCCACCACAAATCATGCTACCCCAACAAAATAGTATACCAATGCTTTACTCATGTCATGAATACCTAATGTTTGTCAACCTAAGGGCATGGTATCTACTCCTTAAGCTATTGATCTCCCTAAGCAACGAGTTAGGCATGGTATCTACTCTAACTCTTTTCTTTCTTAAGGGATTCAGCATGGTATCTGCTGAGTTGTTCCTTAAGAGAGCATAGGACCTATGGAAATCGACAACCACATAGGACCTAGGGCATGGTATCTACTCCTGGTTTCCCATGTTGATTAACCCAAGAATCCGATGTGGATATCTTTTGTTACTAATGTCAGACCCAGGACTCGGTCATCCAAATTGATCTAACTAACTAATCCATACCACATGCATACGTTGATTAGACACACACATATGAGGAATTTAAATACAAACAGGCATTAATCAAGTTAAGCAACATAACATAAATATCGCAAAGGCACCAATACTGAATTATTGAATAAACATAATTAGGGCTTCAACTAAGCCCTTACTAAAAGTTAAGTACTCATAATTAAAATAAAGGAAAGGAGAAACCCGACCTGATCCAAACCCTCTTGCCTTCCTTGCTTACCTGAACTGAATTTTCTTTGATACTATGCTCCACATAAACCGGGCTGGTTTGCTCACTTTCCCCTGCAGGGTTAGTTTTCTCCAAGTAGGGAAATAATAGCTCATTACATCCCTACTTATTATGAGTTTAGTTCCTTTTGGCTCTAAGGACCACAACCTATACCCTTTAACCCCTTCACTATATCCTAGAAACACACATTTTCTAGACCTTGGGCTAAGTTTACCATCATTTTGATGTGCAAACGAAGCACATCCAAAAGTCCTAAGGTTGTTTAACTCAGGAGGTTTTCCACTCCACATCTCCTTGGGAGTCTTAAGATCCAAAGCTCTAGAAGGTGATCTATTAACCAAATACACAGCAGTAGACACAGCTTCCCCCCAAAAATATTTTGGTAACCCATAACCAATAATCATGCACCTAACCTTTTCAATAAGGGTCTTATTCATCCTCTCAGCAACTCCATTTTGTTGAGGGGTTTTCACAACCGTTCTATGTATTAGAATCCTATTTAACTCACAAAATTTGTCAAAATCCTGATTACAAAATTCTAAGCCATTATCGGTTCTTGAAACCTTAACTACCTTACCCGTTTGAGTTTCCAGCAACATTTTCCACACCATAAACTTATTCAAAGCATCTGATTTATTTTTAAACAAATAAACCCAAACCTTTCTAGAATAATCATCAATTAAAGAAAAAAGTAAAGATTACCTCCTTGTGTTGGTGTTCTTGCTGGGCCCAAAGATTGGCTTGAATGTAGTCAAGAATACCTTTTGATTTGTGCACTCCAGTGTTGAAGCTGACCCGATACTGCTTCCCAAGAACATAACTCTCGTAGAAATCAAGTTTTTCTACCTTGTCACCATCAAGTAAACCATCTTTGCTGAGAACTTGCAGCCCCTTTTTGCTTATATATCCCAAGCGATTGTGCCAAAGAACCGCCTTATCAATCTCAACCATCAAGCTTGCTACTTGATCCTTGATGTCCGTCTCTCCAATCATCTCATAGAGACCATCCTTTATTGCTGCTTTGATCACCACCAAGGCTCCCTTGGTTACCTTGATCTTTCTTCCCTCTGCTTTGTATGTGTACCCCATGGAATCTAGCTACCCCAATGAGATCAAATTTCTTCTCAAATCCAAAATATATCTCACATTCCGCAAAAACCTTGTAACTTAATCAAACATCCTCAATTGGATGTCTCATATACCCCTCACTTGGCAAGAAGTATTGTTCCCCAATAAAACCTTTCCTTCATTGGTTTCCTTGAAATTCTTGAACCAATCCCGGTGAGGACACACGTGATAAGTGCACTCAGAATCCAAGATCCATTTCTCGATGTTTTGCCTCTTGCTCAAATTTGAGCACACAACAAGAACATCATTATCTTGCTGCTCTCCCTTGACAATCGAAGCCTCTCCATTGTTGGTATGGCCTCTTCCTTTCTCATCCTTTATCATCTTCTTGCAATCTCTCTTGAAATGACCCTTCTAATTGCAGTAGTAGCATCGCTTTCCTCCAAACTTCGGTTTAGAATGCGATATTCCATGGCTTTGACCTCTACCCTTTGGTTTGTCCTTGTAGTTGCCATAAATGTTGCTTCCATTCTGAGTTACAGGCCTTCCACTAACAAACAGACCTTCTCCACTTGATCCTTGCATCATCTTGGCTTTGAAATCATGAGCCCTTATAGTATTAATCACAATTTCTTTGGTTAATGTATCTCTTCCATATTCAATAGCATTAATCAAGCTTTCAAGACAATCGAGAAGAGAATTCAACAATATAACAACCAATTGTTCATCCAGGAATGTTATACTATAACTAATCAAACCTTAAACTAGTTTATTAAACACATCAATATTATCTTGCAACTCTTTATTAGGATCCATTTTTAAAGCAAAGATATGTTCTAGAAGATAGATTTTATTAGGGAGAGTTTTGGTAAGAAAAAACTCATCTAGTTTCTTCTAAATGACAGCTGGATCTTCCGAATCTCCACATTCCCTTGTCACACTATTCGACATGTGCAGAAAGATAGTGTTATACGCCATCTTCTTCATCTCATTCCGCATGAGCTCCGTGATACTTGCTGGAAAATCATCATCTTCTCCAATTGCCAAGTCCACCTTTTTTTGCAAAAGAACCGCCTTGATTTTCCGCTTCCAAAGGGCAAAGTCTCCATTTCCATCAAACTTCTCAACAATGAAGTTTGAACCCATCTTGCAGGAAAAAATCCCAATATTTATGCAGCACCTATAATTGCTTTCCAAACCTCTTCTCTCTAACTTCTAAACTTCAAGAACCCGATCAAATCTTGATCCCAACACTGTTCCTAAACCTCAAGAACCCGATCAAATCTTGATCCCAACACCATTCTTGAATCACCCAAGAAGTTTCCTTTGATTCTTGGAGTCTTGCTCTGATATAGCTGTTCTAGCTCTGATACCACAGTTAGAAAATCACCCTCAAGAATCCCAGGTTGTGATCTTTCCAAACACCAAATCTAGAATGATTTGGACCAAAATAAAAATCAAACCACAAAATAGAAAACATAAGCAATTGTTATCGAGGTTCGGCAATTTGCCTACGTCCCCGTGAGCTCCTTCGCACTCTCTGCACTAAATCAATGGAGTTTTTACAATCACAGCAACACCCTTCAAGAACCATGTGTTCTTGAAGAATAAGAGAAGAGAAAAGAAAGAGATAAGAACTAAGTGTTTCCCTGGAATTTTCCCCAAGAAAATTCCAATTACAAAGCCCTACAGCCCCAATCTCTCTTGCACTCTCTCACTAGAAAAACCTCTGAAGATTTGGGAGTCTTTCTCTCTAAACAACCAGTCTAATCTTGGAATGAGTCTCTCTTGTTGTTGTGTGTCTAGTTGTTTTATTATTGCTCCTAGATAACCCTTTATATAGAGTAATAACTACCATGACCAATCTTGAGGTCAATCTCAACCCTTAGATCTCAAGAACCAAAGAATCATGGCTCTCTAAATGGTCTAAGTAAACCTGTACGTTTTAATCAAAACCCACGCACCAACTAAAAAATACTGAAATCAAGTGTGAGGTGTACCTCACACCGCAGCTCAGAACAGAGTAGGCCGCGACGCACAACAGAGGATAACTTTATCATTTGTCGGAGGCCGCGGTGCACACCTAGAGGAGGATTTATTCCCTTGCTGGAGGCCACGGCGCGCACCTGCTGCTGAAGCTAGATATCTCCAATCTTTTAATTCTTAGACAAATTCCCAACACTTACTTTTTATGCAGTCTACCGAATCATAAAACCTATTACTCTGATACCAAAATTTGTAACGACCCATCCCCGGTTGGTCACCCCGAGACGGTGTTATCACATTTTGAAAATCTCAGCATGACACACATATGCAACAAGAAAAACAATACCAATAGAAATTTTTACATCAATCCTCAACCCTCAACAGGGGAGATACATCATTTTGATCTTGACTTAAACATTATATACAACGAAATATGCATGAATATTTACAAATAATTTTTTTTTCTCATTAGTCTGAAGATGTGGACACATATGTAGCTTACAGATAATGATTTTGTCTGAACCTCAACTCACCAAACTATTTGTCCTACCTGCTACCTGAAATCATTGTACAATGAGGGATGAGCTTCACAAGCTCAGTGAATTAAATTTACTGGAAGTATTCAATTGGTATAAATAATCTTTTAATATTTAATCATTTATATCTCATATAACTTGAAAATAACATTCTACTATCACTACACATATCATAAGTCTCATTCTCTATCAATCTCTTCTTCTTATATATTTGTTCACCTTAAGACCATCAATTATCTCATAATTACCTCGTTATGAGGTTCACAGCATCTAGTCTACCATTTAGATAGTTCTTATCATATCATACTTCTATGTTTCTTTCTCATCATAATTGTCTCTATGTGAGACTCATTCATCTATAAATAAATTTACAATAACAAACAACACTTCAGCATTTCAGTAATACAACCAATATTTAAAATAGATGCAATGCATGAATTATTATTAGGAAACGTCTTCCCATATGTTGACATGTTTTTATCTTAGACCGGCCCTCTCCTAGTTCTTTTATTTCCATTATATATCGGCTGTCACGGTTTTTATTTATTTCTAACATATACCGGCTGTCACGGTTTTCATTTTTTTTAGCATATACCGGCTGTCACGGTTTTTCAATTAGACCGGCCCCCTCCCGGTTCTTTTTTTTCATGCATATGCATATGAACAATGATATGAAATATGCATATGAACAATAATATAAAAACAAACATGAATTTAAATATTTAAATTAGCTATCCTGATTATTCTCAAATTATTATTTGAAAAATTCCACTAAATTCCTCTCCTCATAAATCATATCAAATCATCAATTATAACTTGTCAAGATTCACTAAATTTCCTCTCCTCATAAATCATATCAAATCATCAATCATAACTTGTCAAGGTCCACTAAATTTTCTCTCCTCATAAATCATATTAAATCATCAACCATAGCTCATCAAGAATTTCACTTATCACTTTTATTATTAAATCGACTCATTATTCCAATAATATTATTTCTCATAAAATAATTCTCTACACATCCAGTATTCCTATCACACATATCAACCAACTTTCATCTATCACCAAAGCATAAGTTAATAATTCATTCTAATATTATCACTAGATATTTCATATTTATCTTGATTACTTAAAGTAAATCTAACTCACCACGAAGCACTTAGAGCTACCCGTGGATCACCTCCTTGCCTTTCCTGCTCCTCTCAGTAATTTCCCTCGGTTGCTGATCGTCAACACCTGACACAATATTTATATTTAATTTTTTTCTTCAATTCTTCCATAAATCAAACCCTTTGAAAATTCCCACTTTAAATTCCGGGAAATTTCATGTATGCTAAATTTTAAAAATAAAATTCATATTATTACCTTTTGTTTTTCTGAGAGCTTTCTGTGACTCTCTGTAAAATTTTCTTGTAAAACCCTTCAAAATTTTACTCTTTTAACTTTTCTTTCAGTCCCCAAGTATTTAAAGAAATAGAGTAGTTTGTATTGAAGAAGTAAGAAAACCAAAGATTTGCTAAGAAAAATTAAAGTAAATCAAAAAGTGTGTGTGTATATATATATATATATATATATACACACACACACACATGTAAAGTTGAAGTCTCAGCATACCCCCTCCTCCCCCCCCCCCCCCCCCCCCCGGCCCCAATTTGGCTGCCATGAAATTCATGAGTTGTTTAACATGCATTTGCATGTTAGACAGAAGTTGTTTTTTTTATTATTTTTTTTCTTTTCCTTTTATTTTTTCTCTTTTTTTATCCTTCTTATCCCTCCATGTCTGGAGGTTTTTTTTTTCTTTTCTTTTTCTTTGTTTCCACCCCATTACACGTCCAGTTTTTTTTTCAAAAGAATTATTTCATTCAAATAATAAATCTTTCACCTTTATATTATTTTATTTTAATTTTATATCATATTTATCAAATTACTTCTTTACTCATACTTTAAGAACACGGGTGTTACGGTGGCATACTTACTCCTCTATCATAACTCCTAGTTCCCATAACCTGTCTCCCAAATCTAAGGGTCCCACCAATATTAGTCTGAGCTACAAAAGCAATAGATCCTACTTTCCTCTGACTCTGCATTACAGTTCCCTATGATAAGGAATGCCCCCTCTGGGATGGTCTCCCACCTTGCACACTCATGCTGCTACCACCTCTAGGTCCCTCAAATCTAGACCTCTTCAGCCAATCCCTCCTACCTCTAAACTCCATCAAATCCATCTCAATCTGTAATGTTTCATCCACCAGTATAGCATAATTCTCAATTCCCATATAAGAGAGTTTAGTCCGAATTTCATAATGTAACCTGTCTAAAAATCTCTTACATTTACTCTCATCTGTATTTACAAACTTATGTAAAAACCTCGATAAGACTATAAATCTACTATCATATTCAGTCACATATAAGGTATTCTGCCTTAAATGAATAAAATCTTTCTCATGCTGTGCTCGAAACGTATGTAGAAAATACTTCGCAAAGAATACATCCTTAAACTTACACTAAGTTAAGGGTTGATCTACCTGTATACTTAATCTAGGAAGAATATCCTCCCACCATTGAGAACCCTCACCTTCCAACATGAATGAAGTAAAAGCAATCTTTTACCTATCTGTCACTGGTAAGACTTCAAAATAAATCTCAAAATGTTTAATCCACTACTCAGCTTTAATAGGTTTTATAGATCCTCTAAAAGATTGGGGTTTAAACTTAAGAAATCTTACAAAACAATCCCCTTGCATCTCATGTGCAAACACACCCTCTCCCTCATGAGCTTCTTATCTCACCACATCAGGTTCTATTATACTCTTTTTATCTAATCTCCTCTGTAAATTATCAGCCCTTTATTCTGCTGCATTCATTCTCTCTATAGTACGATCAAGAACTTCTCTCAACTCATCCCTCTGAATATCAGATTCTCTCATACCTCTACTAGTACCAGCTGCACTAGCAACCTGCTCCCTTGCATGAACCACAGACTCAACCTCCCACTCTACTTCAACTCTTCTAAATATTGGGGGTCTACCACATCTTCTCTGATTCAGAATTCTACCTCTAGCTCTAGCACGTCCGTGTATCATCCTCAGACTCTGAATTAAAATATAGTTTCTTTAAATCTCCCACTTCTTTAAATTTTTATGCAGTCTACAGAATCATAAAATCTAATGCTCTGATACCAAAATTGTAACGCCCCATCCCGGGTTGGCCACTCCCAAGATGGTGCCATTACATTTTGAAATCCCAACACAACATATATATGCAAAAATATAAAAACATTCTACATACATAATTCCTCAACCCTCAACAGGGGAATTATATTATTAGGATCCCAACTAAAACATTATATACAACATATTATGCATGAATATTTACAAATACTTTTTTTTTTCTTTCCATTAGTCTGAGGATGTGGACCATGTGGCCTATAGATAATGACTCAGTCTGAATCTCAGCTCACCAATCTATATATCCTGCCCGCTACCTAAAATTATTTAACAATGGGAAGTGAGCTTCACAAGCTGTCGATTATATATTTCCAGTCACCTCTTATAATTCAATTTTTCTAATTTACCAATATAAATCATCTATTTCTTCACGAATAATCATTCATTCTTTCAAATAATCTTCCCATATTCATTCATCTATTATATCATGTAAATAAAAAATTACATTCTATTATAATTTCAACCATTTATCAATCTCACCTTAAATTAATCATCAATATATCAATTTTTCTTCTCATATATTTAATCATCTTGAGATTATCAATTTAACATCATTATTTACCTCGTTATGAGGTTCACAGCATATAATCAATCAATCAATTAAATTTTTATCATATCATATTGTCATATTTCTTTCTCATTATATTTGTCTCTCTGTGAGACTCATTTGTCTATCAATAAATTCACAATCAAGAATGATGTTTTAGCATCTCAAGCAATAGTAATCAATAATTAAAGCAAATGCAATGCATGAATTTAAATTATCAGATCATTTCATATTATCATTTGGGAACGTCTTCCCACATGTCGACATGTTTTAGCTAGACCAGTTGCCTTCCCGGTTCTTTTATTTTCAATTAGACTGGCTGCCTTCCCAGTTCTTTTATTTTCAGCTAGACTGTCTGCCTTCCCGGTTCTTTTATTTTTAGCTAGACCGATTGCCTTCCCGGTTCTTTTATTTTCAGCTAGATCGATTGTCTTTCTGGTTCATTTATTTTTAGCTAGACCGGCTGCCTTCATGGTTTATTTATTTTCAGCTAGAGCTAGACCGGCTGCCTTCCCAGTTCATTTATTTTCAGCTAGACCGGCTACCTTCCCAGTCTTTTATTTTATGTATATGAGTATTAATATAAAAATAAGCATATATTCAAGCATTCAATTTAGCTATACAGTTCTTTCTCAAAATTATTATTTTTATCATATTCATTAAATTATCTCTGCATATATCATATCCACTTTTTAATCATATTTTTTTTTATAAATTTCATAAAACTTTCCAACATATTTTTCATTCATCCATCCTATCTAAAATATAAATTCTCATATAATTAATATTCAACATACTTTCAAATTCCTAATCAATAAATCCATCAATTTCCATATAAAACAAAAATATATAATTAAATTATTGTAATTCACCCATTTATTCAAATATTATAATTCCATATTTTTATTGGTTTCGATTACTAAAAGTAAATCTAACTCACCACGTAGCACTTAAAGCTACTCGTAGATTACCTCCATGTCAACAAATGTGGGGCAATATTGGGCGGGATGATCAACCTTACCACGCACAAAACATGGTTCTAAAGGTTCGGGTTGATTAACCATGTGTGTTGGTTTTTTAGTTTTTAATGCCTCTAACTCCCTAGTAAGCATCTTGACCTTGGCCTTAAGTTTATCCTCTTCCCTAAGATGGTAGATTCCTCTACCACTAGGGTTTCCTATAGGTCGTGACCTATTTGTGCTTTCAGTAGCACTAGGTCCAGTCCATGTGTGAGCTTTTCCAGCAAGCTCATTGAGGTACTCAATAGCCTCATCGGGGTCTTTTTGCAGAAACTCACCATTACACATCATCTCTACAAATTGGCGTTCTCTATAGGTAAGACCTTTATAGAAATAGCTCACTAAACGCCAATTTTCATACCCATGATGTGGACACATACTTAACAGCTCTTTAAATTTCTCCCAAGACTGATACAAAGTCTCATTTTCCTTTTGTGCAAAGGTGAAGATTTGTCTTTTCAATGCATTAATCTTATGTTGAGGGAAGTACTTGTTAAAAAAGACTTGGGTCATCTCATTCTATGACCCAATTGATCATGGTCTCAATGAGTATAACCAAGTCTTAGCTTTATCCTTTAAAGAAAAATGAAAAAACTTGAGTCTTACGATATTATCCGTTGCATCTTGACTATGAAAAGTCGTAACTACTTCCTCAAATTCTCTAATGTGCACATATGGGTTTTCGTTTTCCAAACCATGAAAAGTAGGGAGTAATTGTATCATCCCTGTTTTAAAGTCTTGATGGCGAGTGTTGGCTGGAAATATAATACATGATGGTGTTGCTGTTTGGCTAGGATGTAGGTAATCTTTAAGTGTCCTAGCAACATTTTCATTAGGGTTTTCAGCCATGTTATCAAAATTTTCTAAATTTTTGGGTGGGTGTACACTAGGGGTTGATCTAGGCGAGGTTTCACTAACGGACGTAGAAGGGAAAGGTATTTCTATTTCGGGTCCTTTAATAAATCTCCCTCGCGAATCTCTCGGTCTAAGCATACACCAAAGGAATTAGAGAGTAAATAAATAAAACAGAAAAAGAAAATTAGAAAACTTAAAGAAAAGAACGATAGTACCGTCTTGTCTTAGAGTTGACAAACTTCTTTGTATGTAAGCGCGTCTCCCCGGCAACGGCGCTAAAATTTGATTATGCCCAAAACAGTAATGCGGTAGTTGTAGCACGGCTTTGGGGTGTCGATTCCATAGGGAGACAAATTAACTATAAAGAAAGATGTGAACTTTAATATGAGACGATATAATCAGAGTAAGTAGAGAATCTGAAATTGATGATGAAGTACTTGTGTAGTTTGTAAAATAGAATAGAGGGACAACAAGGATCCGGGAATCCTCCCTAGGTTCGTTTTCTTAATCCTAACTTGATTCAGTTGTTTTTATCTCGATTGCATGTTTCACATCCCAAACATGTAATCGGCAAATATTCAATGAGAATATGTATAAACCCTAATTTGATTGTTATGAAATACTTTTTATTTTCGATTCATGCACACATGATCTATCTTATAGATTTATCAAGAAACAACAATATATCTTTTATGACCATATTGCAGTAATGGACAAGCCTAAAGGATAAACCTACTAGACTCAATCATACCCAAACAATCCTGATATAAGGAAAACATGACTAAATTTATATCAAGGAGAAAGATACAATCACCGGATTAGATGAAATCTTATAATTAGATTAAAAAGTAAATCATAACAATGTCTTAACGATAAAGCTCTATTACAACTGAATCAAATAAAGGAAAATAGGAACAACTACACCTAGGGATTCATCCCTTCACCTTGCTTGGAGATTAGTTAGCCATGGGGCTCATGGTTGAACACTTTTATGGAGGAGAAGTTGCTGCTTCCTTGAGTCTTCCAGCTTCATGAATGTCTAATGTCAAACCCTAAGTGATCTATTTATAATACAAGGGTCCAAGGGTGTTTTAGGGTTTTAAACAATCATTAAAGACCTAATTACATCATAACTCGAAGAACAAAGTTCGTGTGCGCGCCTAGGCTTGGATTTTCTTGCGCCTAGGCTTGGTTTTAGGCCAGCTTTGTGAACTTGCTGGAAGGTGCAGCGCAGCTCCATCTAGGGTGCACCTCAGCCCTTCAGGGTGCACCCTAGATTAATCCAGGATGCACCTCACACCTCAAGGCGCGGCGCCTCTTGGTCCAAGGCGAACCCTGACCTGATGGCCTTCTTTGCTTGCTTTGGCCTCTGTTCTGGAGGGTGCGGCCCAGCTGGTTTCCAGGGCGCGGTGCACATGCTTGGATCTCTTTGTTTAGCCTTTCCAAAAGCACTCCTTTGCTCCAGTATACATGGAATCTTTGTGCTTCATTCAACAATAGCTTTTCCATCTCTTTAAGTCTCAAAATACCTGAAAATACATCAAAACAAATTAGTGAACCAAAGATGATACTTTAGAGTTGTTAACATATAAAAGTGCAATTAAAACCTAGATCAACTCTAAAATGCTAACAATTAAGTACTTTTAAGATGCATTTTATAGCTCTCATCAGAGGTCAAATCCTTTTGAAGAGAGTGGGAATGATGAGAATCAAAAAGTACCATTAAAGGATCCATTGCATGTTTCAATTGGGCCAATTACTAGAGCAAGATCCAAGAAAATCAAAGAAGCACTTAATGGGATGATTCAAGAGATTTGGGTTGATTCTAAAACGGGGCATTCTAGGCTTGGCCCAAAGGGAGATGAAGGCATAATAAATTTAATTCAAGCTATCGATGGGGTTGATCTTGCTTAATTGGGCATAATTTCCTTGGCAATGGCGTGGATTAATAGCTGATTATGGCTTGAAGGTCGTGAAATTAGAAGGAGAAAGTGATTGATTACTTTCTAATTTCAGACCAATTAATTGGCTGATTGACTTGCCTATCTTAGACTTTCCTAAAGCGTATTTTTTAGTTCTTTCTTTATCTACTTTCTTATTTCGTAACCAAGTTAGTTTCCTTTTTAGTGGGGTGTAGAGCTGAAAGGGTTATAAATAGTATGCACTCATTGTAATGAAGAAAATAGAATAGAAATCAGAAAAATGTGAGGTTTGCTTCCTCTATTGGTTCTTCAGAGAACTTATGAACTTATCGAGGATTCTTGGTGTATTGTCGCAGGCAACCAAAAATAAAACCTATACTCCTAAAAATATATGTAGTAGTGTGAGTAAGGATCGTTCCCCCGGAGAGTATCTAGCCTAGTTTTATGCTACGTGAACAAGGATGGGGGGATTTGAGTATAACGAAAACAATTTTAAGAAAAAAAACTAATGAACAATTCAAATTGAAGTATCGAAATCAATCAAAAGAACAAACCTTGGTCTAAGTCAACATCCACCATTGGAATTTTACAACTGATCATTGATGCAAGTATATGTCAATTCACACTTTGAATATTCACCGTTGGAATTATTTTCCTATCTCTCCTTAGTCGCAGTTAATTAGAAAACAGATGATCTAATTAACCCTAACTACTAAACAACCCAAGACAAGCGTTAAAGGTTTAATTTAGTAACAACCTTTAGAATTAGAGAGATCGATGAAGCTAAACAACACAAGCACAAGCGGTTGCATTTAATTTAATCGAGTGTTCTTCCTAAGATCTAATAATTTCTGATACAGTGAATCATTAAATCTTAGTTGCTTCACAAATTAGAGGGATCAAACAATTACAGATTTGATATCTAACCTAGTAGTAGATTACAATGAATAATAAACTAGTAGGCCTCCTAGTAATTAAACGAGACAATCATGAAAATAGGGGCAGAAGAACATCCGATACTCAAAGCATAAATTGAACAATAAAAACAGATTAGATCTCACAGTTTTATTAATTCTGAAGCTTCCGTTTCCTTTGACCAATTATAAAAGTTTAGCCACGTAGGGTCATGATGAAAACTCGAAGGAGAAGATTAGAGAAGAGGGGAGAGAGAGGCGTCCCTGAAGTCTGATGATTTCTCCCCTTTTATACACGTTATTTTCAGTATTAAAAGCCTACAAGGTCTCCCTAAAAATATTCTAAATATTATCCTAAAATAACAATATCCAAATCTGAATAATTTAAAGAAAATATTAAAAATAAAATAAAGTCCTAATATAACTAAGAAACTGGTGTTTTCAGTATGAATTTTCGTGCACCAGATCTAGAAACTTTTGAAAATAAACTGCGTCAAATCAGTGTATTAGAATTGCAGGCTAAGGAATGTTCCAGAATGTTAACAGTGCAGGTGTAGCAACTCCAAGCCTAGTTTCGACTTTGATGCAGCCAGGTTGTAGAGATTTTTCTTGGCGTTCCGTAGTATCTTGAATCATCTCAATCGAAGCTCGGATGAGAGAGTTATTCCCAAATTACGAAGCGATGTCAAAACTGTCCAAAATCGCTCAATTAGCTTCGTTTTATACTTAACGCCTCCATTGGCATCATAAATCAAAATATAAGAATAATGAGTACATTTAGGCACCAAATGAGTATAAAAGACTAAACATTAATGGAGAAACATATGACATTTTGCATTCTCATCAAATTCCCCCACACTTAACTTTTGCTCATCCTCGGGCAAAGCTCAAATTCACTTTCCCAAAAACACCAAGGTTGCAACACCATCAACAAAGAACAACCAAGCTCTTCAAAACTCATAGCATATCATGAAAAAACATTCTTAAATAACTTACAATTTCTTAGTAAGCATTTTTACTCAACGATGGAGTAAACTAAATATGTAAACCCTCACGGAAATAAACATTTGACTCTCATGTGTTTGAAGGGTATGTGTTTCGCTCAAATTCATTCCAATGAAAATGATCAACCATAGGCTTGCATATCTTCTCATTCTCCACCACTGGGATCACATACATAATACAAATCATAAGAACTTTTCAAAGGTTGTAACGGGGTTTAGGATCAAGGTGGGAAATATTTGGGAATGTAGCTCAAATGAATCAACTCAAGCTCGAATATATAAGACATGTAAAACCAATCACTCCATTCAGTAGCTTCTTCGATTTGGCTTTAAAGCATTTAAACCATGTAAAACTCTTGCATTGAAAAAGAGATCGTTCAAAGGAACACTTTTCGTTTGCAGTAGGGAACAATCCTTTGCAACAACTTCAACCTTTGTATATATCACGTATAAACATACCCCTTTCTTGGAATTTTAGGAGGAATTATGAACATGGATAGTTTGTACCATTAATAGCAATTTCTTCCATCACTTCCTTTCTTTTTTTTAGGGACAATATTACATCAACATTGGAACTCATGAATTGAGAATGAAAACATGTTCCATTTCACCAATCATAGCCATACCACAAATCCAGACACCCCCACACTTATTTCTTGCACACCCATACATATCATAAGATTGAAACTTTAGTACCAAGCAAATAAGATTGAAACTTTACTAAAGCAAAAACAACAGCTAAAAGTTCTTTTTCAGTAGTAGAATAATTTCTCTAGGCATCATTCACAATCCTTGAAGCATAATAAATGGCATGAGACGTTTTTCCAATTCTTTGACCCAAAACAGCGCCTACTGCATAATCACTTGCGTCACACATTATCTCGAAAGGAATGTTCCACTCAGGAGGCTGGATAACTGGGGTAGAAGTCAATAGTTCCTTCAGCTTATCAAACACATTTTTACACCTCTCATTGAATTCAAAAGCCACATTCTTTTGTAGCAACTTGCATAGGGGTAATGCTATCTTGGAGAAGTTCTTGATGAATCTTCGGTAAAAACCTGCATGTCCAAGAAAAGAACGAACTTCCCGCACACTAGTGGGATACGGTAAAGATTGAATAATATCAACTTTAGCTTTATCTACCTCAATATCTACCTCAATTCCTCTAGATGAAACAACATGACCCAAAACTATACCTTGTTCAACCATAAAATGACATTTTTCAGAATTTAACACAAGGTTAGTTTCTATGCATCTTTGAATAACAAGTGTAAGGTTATGCAAACAATTATCAAAGGAGTCTCCATAAAATATAAAATCATCCATAAAGACTTCTATGATGTGATCAATATAATATGAAAATATGCTAACCATACACCTTTGGAAAGTGGCTGGGGTGTTGCAAAGGCCAAAGGGCATGCGACGATATGCAAAAGTCCCGAATGGGCTTGTAAAAGTCATATTTTCTTAATCTTCCGGAGCAATTGCAATATGAAAATAACCTGAATAACCATCAAGAAAACAATAGTAAGAATGACCAGCTAACCTTTCAAGCATTTGATCAATAAAAGGTAAAGGGAAGTGGTTCTTGCGGGTTAAAACATTTAATTTTCTATAATCTATACAAACCGCCACCCATTTGGAACACGGGTAGGAACTAACTATCATTTTGATTTTTCACAACAGTTATTCCAGTCTTTTTATGAACCACTTGAACTGGGCTAACCAATTGCTATCCGAAATAGGATAAATCACTCCAACTTCAAGAAGTTTGAGGATATCCTTCTTCACTATGTCCATCATGGGCGGGTTCAATCTTCTTTGTGGTTGATGAGAAGGTTTTGCTTCCTCTTCAAGTAAGATACGATGCATGCATGTAGACGGGCTAATTCCTTTAATATTCGTAATTGTCCAACCAATAGCCATCTTATGCTCCTTAAGGACATGCACAAGCTTTTCTTCTTTCAGCGCACTAAGTTTATTGAAGATGATCACTAGTAATGTTCCTTCGTCTCTAAGGAACATGTACTTGAGGTGACCAGGGAGAGGCTTCAAATATGGAATAGGGGCCTGCAAAATAAAGGGTAAAGGTCTCTCGTTAGAAACTGGTAACTTAATACAAAGGACGTTACCTGACTGCTGTAACTTCAAAAAATCATTCAATGCTGCAGTAGTTTCCTGCAAATAAGTACTCAAGGCTAACTCCTCATTCTCTTTCTCAAGATGCTTACTAATGGCAACTTCCAATCCATCGTTTCCATCAAGTTCAAAAATTTCCTGTGCTAAAGAATCAATCACATCAATAGAATAAACAGGATTATCATCACCAAGATATTTCATGGCTTCATAAATATTAAACTTAATAATTTCACCATCAGATTCCATGGTAAGTGTGCCACTTTGAACATCTACCTTAGTCTTGGATGTCTTTAAGAATGGTCTTCCTAACAAAGTAGGAGTAGTTTGATCACCATTCTCCATATCAAGCACATAGAAATCAGTAGGGAAAACCAAATCATTAACTTGCACAAGAACATCCTCAACTACACCTTTAGGATAGGTATTAGATCTATCAACTAATTGAATCACAACACCAGTTTTATTTAAAGGTCCAAGTTTCAAAGAAGCATATATAGAATATGGCACGACATTGATAGAAGCTCCTAAATCTAGCATGGCCTTCTCAAATCTAGTGTTACCTATCGTACAAGGGATAGTAAACATACCTGGATAACTACAGAAACATTCTCCCCTACTCTCACCTTGTCACATCTTTTAAGTTTTTGTTTCCTCTTGATTGTACACAGTTCTTTCAGGAATTTAGTCTTGGGAGAGGTTTAAGGAGTTATTGAGTATGTGCCCTCACCATGGGTATGAGAACTGGCGCTTGGTGAGCTATTTTTATGAGGGACTTACATATAGAGAGCGCCAATTCGTAGAGATGATATGTAATGGTGAATTTTTGGAGAAAGATCTTGATGAGGCCATAGAGTACCTCAATGAGCTTGCTGAAAAAGCTCATACTTGGACTGGACCTAGTGCTACTGAAAGCAAAAATAGGTCACAACCTATAGGGAACCCAAATGGTGGTGGAATTTACCATCTTAGGGAAGAGGATAACCTTAAGGCCAAGGTCGAGATGTTCACTAGGGAACTAGAGGTGTTAAAGACTAAAAGCTCAAAGCCAACACAAGTAGCTAATCATGCAGCATCTTTGAAACCATGTTTTGTGTGTGGCAAGGTAGATCATCTTACCCAAGAGTGTCCCACATTTGCTGAGATGAGGGGGATGTATAAGGAACAATGTAATGCCTTAGGCATGTATAAGAAGTCTTTGGCACCCTTCTCTGATAACTATAATCCGGGATGGTGAAATCACCCCAATTTTAGCTGGAAGTCTAAAAACCAGCAGCTTGCACAACCCCCTGCACCATATCTTAAACCATATCATGCACTTATATCTTCTAGGAGTTCTTTAGAAGACACTTTACATGCTTTTATTGAGGCATAGGGCAAGACTAATCAAAGACTTGAATCTTTAATTACGCAGGCTGTTGAAGAAAATAAAGAGATAAAGAGCTAAGTGTCCAAGTTGATGAGCTACTTGAGTGTGACTGAGCGAGGTAAGTTCCCTTCTCAAGCTCAGTCCACACCTCATGGTCAACACCTAGCGCAACAGAATATAAAGGAGGTGAATGCCATTGAGACACTAAGTGGTAAGTTATTACACATCCCAACAATGAAAAAATCAGAGGATATGGACGAAACCCACCAAGCATACATGATTGACTCATTCATGGGAAAGGTCCAGCATCTTAATCCATTAGAGTCTACCCTCACCTATGGCTTCACAAGAGCATATATCAAGCCAAAATTTACGGATGTTACTGATGACATCCTTGAGGCCTCTTCAAAGCATACAAGCGCCCAATTTGACAGTGAAGTAGTTGCTGGTGCATTCAGTTCATGTTTGTCTAGGAGGGAATAAGAGTGTCTGGCTAAAGACATAAAACTTAGTGCTCATGGGAGGCACTCCACAGCATATTCTTTTACTTTTATTGTTTTAATATTTCTTTTTCTTGTTTATTGTTCGTATTTTTTTTTGTTTTCCAGTATTAACTTAGTATTTCTTTTTCAAGGACAAATATATGAAGCAGTTCAAATGGTGGAGCACAATTTTCAGCTTCTGTGCACCTTTGGCTACAAGGGGA
Source organism: Bretschneidera sinensis (assembly GCA_023935145.1). Taxonomy (NCBI): domain Eukaryota; kingdom Viridiplantae; phylum Streptophyta; class Magnoliopsida; order Brassicales; family Akaniaceae; genus Bretschneidera; species Bretschneidera sinensis. The sequence continues at coordinate 40,020,590 of CM043703.1, forward strand.
GTCTCATTTACTCTTTCTTTTACATTGAGATCAATGCAATTTTTAAGTTGGGGGTGGAGGAAACGCATCTCTTTGTTTCAATATTCTTTATTTCCATACATTTTTTTCTTTTTCCATTGAACTACTTGGTGTCATTTATCTTTTTGTTTGTTTCTAGCATGCTTGGTGTTAGCCTTAGAGTTAATTCACATGTCAATGATATGAGCTTAATTGAGATAGCAGATAGCATGTAGAAGAAGTTAAATCTTGCTTCGGTTTGAAATTAATTTAAGTATCAATCTTAATTTGGTTTGAGACTCTAGTTTATGGTAAGATTGTATGATTAGTCTAAAACATTTAGAAAAGTTTTATGTGATTGTTTTGTGAATATTTTTGTGGTCTCAACAAGCTCTAGAACTTACTTGATAACCACTTGAGGTGAATTCCTAGAATGCACATTACTCAGATATGATATAGGCCATTTTTGAACCGTTTAAGCCTTTCAAACGTACCATTGCTATATTTATCACTAGTCACCTATTTGAGCCTTTTTCTTGGAAAGAAAAATTGAGCCTTGTTTCTTTCGATAAACCATTTATTACCTTTATAAGCCTAAAAATATTTTATCCTTACCTTTCTTTTAAAAGAACTTAGTTATACACATGTTGTGGAAAGCACTTAAAAGGAGTAAGGGTGGAAATATGAAAAAAATATCACTACCACAACCCAAGTACGTTAAAGGAGATAAGGTCGGGGTTGTGGAAAAGAAAAGAAAAAAAAAATGATGAAAAAGAAGGTGAATGGTTATGTGCCAAAATAAAAAAAATGGATTATGGCAAAGAAAGAAGAAAGAAAGAAAAGAAAAAAAAATGGTGATTCGTTGAAAGAAATGCTTGAAAAATGGTTGAAAGAGTTGGGTGATGAAGTAAAGGTTATCAAGTGCTTAAAATGATTGTGTTTAAAGCTAAGAGATTGAGTTCTTTTACTTGTGAATTGTTGTGTCGATTATCTACCTAAATAAATAAGCAAATAACCGTTCTAGTTTTACTTGCAAGTGCACAAGGTCTGTGGTAGCATAGTGTGCAAGTGCGAGATCATTTCTACAGGGATTGGTGAATTTCGTTTTAGAATCAGTTTCTTTAAGTTAAAAAGAGAAATAACAATTTGGTTGTAAGTGAATCACAATAATGAGAACATAGGGCTACGATATCCACCACTAATTATACTTTCCCACTAATCTAAGGTTCTAGTGCTCTAGCCTTATCATGAATATCTAATGGTTGCCAACCTAAGGGCTTGGTCCACACCTTAGGCTATTAATCTCCCTATGCAACGAGTTAGGCATGGTGTATACTCTAACTCTTTTCTCTTTTAAGGGATTCAACATGGGTGTATAGTGAGTTATTCTTTAAGAGAGAATGAGGGCTGTAGAGATCGGCAACCACACGGGACCTAGGGCTTGGTCCGCACCCGGTTTCCCATGTTGATTAACCCGGGAATCCAGTGTGGATATCCCTTGTTACTAATGTCGAACCCATGACTCAGTCATCCAAATTGATTCGACTAACCTATCCATACCACATGCATACGTTGATCAGGCACATACATATGAGGAATGTAAATATAAACAGGTATTAATCAAGTTAAATATTCTAACAAGGCTATAGCAAAGATAATCAATGAATAAATATGTGGTAAAGCGTAACTAGGGCTTCAATCGAGCCCTATAGGGGTTTAGTTACACATACTAAGTAAATTAAACATGCTAAACATAATTAAAACAAATAGAAAACTAGAACTAAAGAAGCCTCGAGAGACGAGTCGTCAATTCCTCTCCTAAGCTCTCTACTTTGAATCTGGAACAAAAGTATGGTCTATGTGTTTTACAAGGCTATTTATAGGGTCCTTATGGTGTCCCAAAACCCTAAGTTTCTATTTGGAGTTGGAAGACTTCTTTCCAATTTTGGCTCTGCCGCCTCTGGAGTAATTGCGCTCGAGCGTACACGGGATGCACTCGATCGCATGTGTGCGCTCGAGCCTTCTTCAAGTGCGCTCGTGTTCTTGTGTGCTCGATTACGAGCGCACCTTGCTGGAGGGCAGAACTTGGCTTTTGCTTCTAAAAGCTCCATTTTGTTATCTTTTTGTCCAAGTCCTGTGAAAAACACACAAAACACGAAAGTGAAGTATAATCTACTAAAATAGATAAGTAAAAAGTCTAACAAGTGTAAATTAATGGGCTTAAATATGACTATTTAAGCACTTATCACACCCCCAAACTTAAATATTGCTAGTCCCTTAGCAATACAAAACTAAAGACTAAGTTAGAACAAAATTTTAAAGATAAAGTAATTTCCATGATATTCAAAAATTTAGGCAGTGCATAAAATGATGATAACTGTTCATGAGTAAGCTTAAAATAAAAATACATTTTTGTATTGTAAAAGGATTTTCAAAAGCTCATGTTACTCACCTAAGGCTGGCCTAAGGCATATCAAGTTTGATTTGTGTGTGATGACTTAGCACATATAAGGTGGGGCTTCCACATAATTTTTGTGTATAGTGTTTTGGTGCCCAAACCTTTACCGAATTTCTTATCAAATGGGACAAAATGGCATAATACTTGCTTCTTCTTTCTTTTTCTTTTATCATGCTATCTTTGCTATGTTGAGTTCCATCAAGCTTTCTATTTGACCCTTGTAACGAGCGCTTGGCCAATGACTCCCAAACCAGATGCTTTTTGGGAATTAAGTGTAAAGACACCCCTAAGGACTTACTAACTCGAGTCAAAAAGGCTATGAAACTAACAGGTTTTAATGCTTCTAAATGAAATTCCCACCTTTTGACGTGAACACTCAATGCTTACTGAGGCAAGAGGCCCAGTTACTCAGTGGAAATTTGTTATTATGATCGTTAAAGGCTTACTTCCCACATTTTGACGTGAACACTCAATGCTTACTGAGGCAAGAGGCCCAGTTACTCAGTGAAAAGTTTTTAATGATCATTTTAGAAGCTTTTTAATCACTTTTTTTTTTTTGCATGATGAACATTTTTCTTTATTTTTCTTATGCCAAAGGGTTCTTTTCAATAAGTTATCCGATTACAGTTTAGGTTATGGAAACACATACAAGAGAATTATATGTCATACCCCACACAAATGCGCGCTAAATGTGCTTGTGCAAATTTGGATCAAACTTGTGAATTCTTAGGTGCCTTGAGGTAGGTAATTAAACTTTGTAAAATTCCTAATACAAGACTATGTGTTCTAGCTTTTTAAGCTTACTAATGAAGTGTTATCAAATTTTTAAATCAACCAAAATTTTTTGTTTACCCATTGATCATGCATTTATCTTACTAAAAAAAATTGGGACTTAGTGTGTGCATGTGTTTCAAGTGCTGTGTGATAGTATCTAGTATCTCCCACTACCCCCAAACTTAAAATGCACATTGTCCCCAATGTGTGTGGTATGGAAAGATCTGACTTGGGAGATGGAGAACTAGGTTGCTTGCTTGCTTGTATACACCCCTAAACTTGAATTGGATACACGCACTAAGTACTTGACAAAGGAAAACAAACCTTGTTTCGGAAAACAAAATATAAATAATAGATATGTAAATATAATTAAAACCAAATGAAAAAGTACTAAAATAAAAAAGATATGTCTGGGGTGCCTCCCATGAGCGCTAAGTTTTATGTCTTTAGCCAGACGAGGTATCTCCTCACTGCTGATCATCAGTGGGTGCAGTCGAGGAGGTACCGAGTGCAGGAGGTAGCTTCTGGTGTAAATGCACTCGATCGCTAGAGAGGTAGTGCGCTCGATCGCAGATATTAGGCGCTCTCACTTAGGCAATTTATCAAACAGTTGTTGTGCACTAAATATACGAAGCTTGTGTATAGTATCCAAAGATGGCCCTCGCCTCCTATAAACACGAAAAATTCCATCAACACACAAAATATCATATAAGAGGAGAAAAATATTGTAAAGAAACTGGTGTGTGCACGTGATATTTGGAAAATAATTTAAAATGTCTACCGTGTGGATTGAGGTGGTTGTGAACAAGGAAAGGGATGGGTTTTAACGTATGTAAACAGGATGGAGGAGGTTTGTGGTGGAGTGAGCAATAATTTTTAGAGTGGTAGTGAGGGTCGTGGTGAGTTGGTAATGCTTCTTTGGAGTTTAAGAGGTCCTGAGTGCGAATAAGGAGAAGGTAGCTTGCGATTGAGTGTAAGGGAGAAAATGAGCAAGATAAGTATTTTAAGAACCGTTACGTGGCTGTTCTGCCCCGAGTGCACTCGAGCACATAGAGAAGTGCGCTCAATCGTACTGATGCGCAGGTGCGTAGGGTAATGTGCTCGCGGGCAAGGCAAAAATTTGCTAATAGTAAAAAGAGTTTTAATATAAAGAAATGAATTAAAGTAACAGTAAGAACGATACAGTCGTACCAGCTTGTAGTGGCCTCAGTACCACTAACCTTGATAGAGGCACTTGAGCCCTTTGTTATGCAAGTGGAATTTGCTCAAGTGCTCTCTATGGTAGCTTTTAAGGCTATGTCCTTTGAAGAAGGCACTTAGGGCCCCCTTCCGGTGGTTCGAGTTCCATTGATAGCTGCTTGGTCTCCCATTTTTGTACCTGGTCAATTAAATAAGGAGATATAGTATTAGTAAGTGCACGATTTTTAACTTGAGGATTATACTTACTTGAATGCTTGGGTGTGTTCTTGATGGTGTGCATAGCCCCTTTGATATCTTTAATCACATTATCATCTTCTGGTCTAACGTCCAATCTCATGTCAACCTGGTTGGGAATGGTCTCCAATGGAACTATGTAATGGGCCTTAGCAATTTTCTCATCAATACCTTGTATGAAGCTCACATTATGACACTTATCATTAGTGTTTGTGGAGTCCAGTGTATTAAAGATTTTAAATTCTATCTCTTCATCATTTACTTTCATTGTGACAATGCCTCTTTTGACATTAATGTTTGTGTCAGCAGTGATCATAAATGGTCTGCCTAAAATGATAGGGAGTGGTACAGGCATATGGCATTCCTCCATGTCTAATATAATAAAATCAGCTGGTAAAATAAATTTACCTACTTTTACCAAAACATCCTCGAGGATACCTCTTGGTCGTTTGATGCTTCTGTCAGCCAATTGTAATGTAATGGAGGTTGGTTGGAGCTCCCCCAAACCTAGTGTCTCGAATATACTGTAAGGTAGCAAATTGACACTTGCTCCTAGATCCAATAATGCGTGCTAAAAAAGCTGGTCACCTAGTGTGCAAGGAATAGTAAAGCTACCAAGATCTTTTAGTTTAGGTGGTAACTTTCTCAATAATACAGCACTCACCTCTTCGGTTAAGGCTACCATCTCATGCTCCTGAAACTTCCATTTGTTAGTGCAACAATCTTTTAAAAACTTAGCATAAGCAAGTAGTTGCTTTATTACCTCTAATAAAGGAACATTTATTTCTACCTTTTTCAAGGTTTCAAATATGTCAATCATTTTAGTTTCCTTTTTAGGCTTCACCAACCTTTGAGGGAAGTGTGGAGGTGTATTTACCTTTTCTATCTCTCTTACCTTAGATGTGGAGGTTTGGTCTAGAGACGCTTGTGTAGGCTCATTGGTTCCGATGACCTTTCCACTTCTTAAGGTCGTTATGGCATTCAGCTGCTGGTGTCCTCTTGGATTAGGTAGTGGCTGGGCTGGGAGCTCTCCTTGCTTTCTGCTACTCAATTCCTTAGCCAACTGTCTCATTTGCACCTCTAGTCCTTGAATGGCTTGATCGTGCTTGGCAGTGATTTGCCTCATTTCAGTCCGAAATTGTCTTGACTCTTCCATGAATTGTTCATGTTTATTCAGGATTTGTTGTTGCTGGGTTGCTAGTTGCCTCACAAGAATTTCGAGGTCATTCTTCTTGGGTTCTAGAGCAGATTGGGCTGCTGGTTGGAAATTCCTTTGCTGCCCTTGATTATTTTGGATGTTGCTCCACGAGAAGTTCGGGTGATTCCGCCATCTAGGGTTGTATGTGTTTGCATAGGGATTGTTCTTTGGCGGATAATTTTTTGGTCCCACAAAGTTGGCTTGCACATGATCTGCAGATGAATATAAGGGACAAGCATTAATATCATGATCAAATTGTGAGCAAATGGCACATATCTGTAGTGGTGTAGCTGATGGATTAGTTGAAGTGTTCTGAGCGGCCATGACTTTAACTAATAAGTCAATTTTTCTTTCCACAGCGGCCATTTGAGGAGACGATCCTCCATTTAAGCTTACCTCATAAATACCCTTACTCTTGGTTATATGTCTACCTCGAGAGGAGAACTGCTGCGTGTGTTTGCTTAGGGTTTCAAAAAGTTCCATTGCCTCTTCGCTGCTCTTCTCCATCAGCACCCTTCCACAACCTGAATCAACGATGTTTTTGTTAGAATCACTTAAACCTTCATAAAAGGCTTGTACCAGTTCATCTTTGGGCAGGTTATGGTGTGGGCACTTGAGTAGTAGCTCGTTGAAGTATCCCCAGGCCTCGAAGAACAGATCTCCATCCTTTTGTTGGAAGGATTGTATTTCTTTCCTCATTTGCCTTGTCTTCTAGGTTGGGAAGAACTTCCTTAGAAATTTACTCGCCAACTCCTCCCAAGTGTGGATGGAAACTGCAGGCAAAGAATTATACCATAATTTAGCATTATTTTTCAAGGAAAAAGGGAAAAGAATTAACCTTATTCCTTCTTGGTTTGGGCCTCGGATGTGCTGGAATTTGCAGAGGTCGAGGAACCCTCGAAGGTGAAAATGTGGATCCTCACTAGGTGTACCCTTAAAGTGAGTTAGTGCACTGAGTATCTGCAGAGATATGTAATAGTTTCCTTTCGCCTCAGGTTGATATGCAATGCACGAAGGTTGATTGATGTTCTGCAGGATGAAGGATTGCTTCGTCGGCCTCCGCTCAGGTGGTTGTTGTTCAGCTATCTACTCTGCCATTGGTGGTGTCTCTTCCTCACTTCTTTCTCCTGCCTCTTCTGAGTTATCCCTAAACCTTTGTCGGATAGACCTCTTAAGCTCGGGATCAAAGGGAAGAACTATTGGATTCTTGGACCATCGACCGTGTATGAATCAGTGGCAGATATGTGAGTGCAACAGTAAACTTACTTCTGCTCGGATTACTCTTTGCCTCAATTGTGCTCGATCGCACAAGAGAGTGCGCTCAATCGCAAGTGGCACAGAAAGCTTCCTGGAGTACCTAAAATAGAAAAAATTGATCAGGTTTTTTTTTAGTGAAATGAAATATGAGGTAAAAACAGAATCAAAACTAAAAATAGAATAAGAAATAATGGTAATTAAACTAAACGAGAAATTAATTCTAAAAGAAATTTAGCACAATCCCCGGCAACGACGCTAAAAATTTGTTATGTCGATTATCTACCTAAATAAATAAGCAAATAACTGTTCTAGTTTTACTTGCAAGTGCACAAGGTCTGTGGTAGCATAGTGTGCAAGTGCGAGATCATTTCCACAGGGATTGGTGAATTTCGTTTTAGAATCAGTTTCTTTAAGTTAAAAAGAGAAATAGCAGTTTGATTGTAAGTGAATCACAATAATGAGAACATAGGGCTACGATATCCACCACTAATTATACTTTCCCACTAATCTAAGGTTCCAGTGCTCTAGCCTTATCATGAATATCTAACGGTTGCCAACCTAAGGGCTTGGTCCACACCTTAGGCTATTGATCTCCCTATGCAACGAGTTAGGCATGGTGTATACTCTAACTCTTTTCTCTCTTAAGGGATTTAGCATGGGTGTATACTAAGTTGTTCCTTAAGAGAGCATGAGGGCTGTGGAGATCGGCAACCACACGGGACCTAGGGCTTGGTCCGCACTCGGTTTCTCATGTTGATTAACCTGGGAATCCGGTGTGGATATCCCTTGTTACTAATGTCGAACCCAGGACTCGGTAATCCAAATTGATTCGACTAACCTATCCATACCACATGCATACGTCGATCAGGCACATACATATGAGGAATGTAAATATAAACAGGTATTAATCAAGTTAAATATTCTAACAAGGCTATAGCAAAGATAATCAATGAATAAATATGTGGTAAAGCATAACTAGGGCTTCAATCAAGCCCTATAGGGGTTTAGTTACACATATTAAGTAAAGTAAACATGCTAAACATAATTAAAACAAATAGAAGACTAAAACCGAAGAATCCTCGGGAGACGAGTCATCAATTCCTCTCCTAAGCTATCTACTTCGAATCTGGAACAAAAAGTATGGTCTATGTATTTTACAGAGCTATTTATAGGGTCCTTATGGTGTCCCGAAACCCTAAGTTCCTATTTGGAGTCGGAAGACTTCTTTCCAATTCTGGCTCTACCACCTCTGGAGTAATTGCGCTCAAGCGTACGCGAGATGCGCTCGATTACATGTGTGCGCTCTTGCCTTCTTCAAGTGCGCTCGTGTGCTTGTGTTCTCGATCACGAGGGAGGTGCGCTCGAGCGTACCTTGCTGGAGGGCAGAACTTGGCTTTTGCTTCTAAAAGCTCCATTTTGTTATCTTTTTGCCCAAGTCCTATGAAAAACACACAAAACACGAAAGTGAAGTATAATCTACTAAAATAGATAAGTAAAGAGTCTAACAAGTGTAAATTAAGGGGCTTAAATATGACTATTTAAGCACTTATCATGAATCCATCCTGTTCTTCCTTAGCCTTTACCTTAGCCTAACGTTACAAGCTTATTAAAGACCTTTTGATCCAATGTAGTGTGATTTTTCTACAATAGTGGAGAGTAATTTGAAAAGTGAGCCTATGGAGCTTGTTTTTGCGATTGATGTCACGCAATTTATTATGTTTTTAGAGGCCAAGACATGTATTCATGAATGTTATGCATAAAATCATCCGGGTGTTTGGACTAATGGATTGTGGTAAGATGGATGTTAAGAGTCAATAACGATTTTAAGATTGATGTTTGGATTACTTTTGGACTTAGGTGAAATTTAATGATTCTATGTGCCATATGTTATGTGCAATTTTTGAGACAAAAAGTGAATTACTCTTGGTTCAACGCTAGCATTGCTTTACTTTGTTTTTAACTCCTACCATAGAATTCATCTCTTATTTTCGCTTGAATTGCTAGGGACTAGCAATAAGCTAGTTGGGGGTTGTGATGAGAGCTATAAAATGAATTTTAATAGTACTTAATTGTTAACATTTTAGAGTTGATCTAGGCTTTAATTGCACTTTTATATGTTAACAACTCTAAAGTATCATTCTTGGATCATTGATCTATTTCAGTGCATTTTCAGGTACTTTAAGCTCAAAAGAGGAGGAAAAGTTATCATTGCTTGAGGCACAAAGACTTGAGGCATACTAGAGTGAAGGAATGCTTCCGGAAGGACAAGATGGAGGGCTTAAAAGAGCAACAGCTACTGCCCGCACTGGAAAGGAGTTTCACTAAATTGCCAGAATTTCCCGTACAGATCAATCTTTGCAAATTAAACTGTATTGATACAAGAAGAACCAGGAGATTATCCATATATATTTAGAAATATCCAGAAGTCTATTTTTTGGAGAATTTTACGGTTCGTAAAAATGATTTTTCTAGAGAAAGTTATGGCAGTTTAAGTAGACAAAGGTCAGGCTGTGCGGGATTTCAGCGGGAAGGGCATGTGAAGGCTTAAATCCCATATCCCACATCGGTTGGAAACACATTTCTATATCCCACATCCCACATCGGATTGGAAACACATTGCACTCGTGGTATTTGACTATATAAGACCCACTCCACTTCAGCTTTGAGAACCATCGGAGAATCTGAGATCATCAGAAAGTGAATCCAGAGGGCCTTTAGGAGCAATCCAGAGGGCCCTTAGGAAGAATCCGAAGTACTTTTGGAGGGCAAGCTGAGGAATCACCGAAGCTTTCGCTACCAAGGGGGAGATGATCGTTGAGAGGCCGGAGGCAACTCGAGGAAGCATGAGCCCCATGGCCAGCTAGTCTCCAAGCAAGGCGAAGGGATGAATCCCTAGGTGTAGTTGTTCTTATTTTCCTTTATTTGATTCAGTTGAAGTTTGGTATTATTTTCATTAAACATTGTTATGTTTTATTCTTTAATTTAATTAGTAGATTTCTTATTAGTCCGGTGATTGTATGCTTTTTTTCCATATAAGTCTAGTCATGCTCTTCTTATGTGTATTTGCTTGGGTATGATTGAGTCTGGTAGATCTCTTTTATAGATTTGTCCATTGCTGTGGTATTGTCATTTAGATATATCGTCGTCTGTTGATAATTTATAAGTTAGGTCATGTGTTCTTGAAAGTAAAAAATAAGTCATATCAATTATATTAGGGTTTATACATGCACTTTAATTGAATATTTGCCGATTGCCTGTTTGGGATGTGAAACTTGTAGTCAAGATAAAAACAACTGAATCAAGTTAGGATTAGGGCAACGAACCTTGGGAGGATTTCCGGAACCTTGCTGTTTCTTTATTATATTATCCATCAATTATTTACACAATTTTCACACAATCAACAATTCAGATTTTGTCACTTGAACTTTTATCGTTTTTGTTGAGGTTTACACCTTCTTTTGTAATTAGTTTGTTTCCCTGTGGAATCGACACCCCAAAGTTGTACTACAATACCGCATTATGTTTTGGGCGTAATCACAACCCAAACCTCAATACACTCAAAGTTATCATCCTAGCTTTAGTTGTAAACCCCTCTAATTTACAATGTATATTGGAATTATAGTGTGTCTCAAACCTTATCTAAGACCCCCTTTATATAGAGAGTTTTTCCTAATTCTACTAGGAAAATAACAACAACATAGAAAATTACTTCTACTCGTACTAGAATAAGTAACCATCCAATAAGAAACTACTAGAACTTCTACTAAAATAAGCAACTACAAAATAAGAAACCACTTTTCTCAAACCAATTAAAAGTATTCCTTGTGGGGATTTAAGCCAAAATCCTAATAAATCTCCACATTAGCTCAAATTCTCCATCTCATCATCAATTTTGACTTTCTTTTTTGGTTGGTGCGATCCTTCCTTTTGGTCTTTCCATCTCATTCTTTTCAAAGCAAACTCATCTCTTGATATATTCATGGACGATTTTTTATTCTTGAGCACACTTTGGGCTCTTCAACTTATATCTTTCTAGGTGGTCTATAAGAATCTCTCCATCCATCCAAACTTCCTTCATCATCTCTTGTGGCTTGGATTCTTCAATCATCTTGTAGAGTCCTTATCGCATCAACGCTTCTTTAACGAAAATTTGTCAACGAGAGAATTCATTCTCCTCATCAAATAACTCAATATTAATTTTACCTATCTTTAGTGTTTTTGCCATCGCAACCACAACTCTGATACCACTTGTTGAGATTTTACCTCTAAAATATTTTCACTCAAATTTTAGGCAAAAAACACAACTATAATAGTTAAATAGACAAAACAAACAAGTATCAAGAACACAACAGTTTAACGTGGTTTGACAACCTCTTTTCCTACGTCCACCAACAAATTCACTACTTTTTTAATCGTTAACTATAACGTTAGGAAGAGAAAAGTTTCTAAAATCTCACTACTTCAGAACCCAAAAGCTGCAATACAACCAAAGCTCTCAACCTAGCTCTAGTTGTAAGTATTTTCTCTACTTGACAGCCAAAACTCCAGTACACCCAAAGTTCTCATCCTAGCTTTAGTTGTCAACCCCTATGATTTACAATATATATTGGAATTATGAGTATGTCACAAACCTTCTCTAAGACCACCTTTATATAGAGAAGATTTTCCTAATACTACTAAAAAAATAACAGCAACATAAAAAATTAGTTCTACTCCTACTAGAATAAGTAACCATCTAATAAGAAACTACTAGTACTTCTACTAGAATAAACTATTGCAAAATAAGAAACTACCTTTCTCAAACCAATTAGAAGTTTTCCAATGATGGATTTGAGCCAAAATCTCGACACTATCAAACATTTCAAGTTCTCTTCTAACAACCTTAAAGAATTTAACAGAACTAGTAATGGAAGAGCCATTCAAAGATGGCATCAACAACACAAAGATCTGAAAGAAAGAGTAAGTTAAGCCATTCTTCTAAACAAGCACCTTTTTTTTTTCTTTCTCTTTGAAACATTTTACTACATTAAAGTCTCATTCTATGCTCCAAAGAGAAGCGAATTCTGATTTCAAAATTAGTGGACCTGTCAGCATCGTTGATTTCAAAATTATGTTAGTTTAATTTACGATAAATATAAATATCTATCAAAATATTTGACCCAATCCTTGTCTATTATGAACATTTGTTTTTATTACCACAGAACTTTCATTAAGAACTAGAGAAAGAGTCAGAAATATCTGCATAAACAAAAGGCCACACAATTTTATGGATATCCTCTGACCAAAATTTAGGTTTAGAAAGAGAATAACCTAAACGAGCTAATTCTTGGGCCAACTTGTTGGCAGCCTTACCAGTATGCTGACAAGAACAATGGTGAAAGCATGCCATCAACTATCGAGCTTCAGAGGTCAAATTACCATACCTAACCATGGAGATATCCTTGGACTTCAAAGCAGAAACTACCACACTAGCATCACACTCAATTATAATGTTCCTAGAGCCCGCTTTCCATGTGAAACATAGTGCTTCAACCACCACCTTGCTTCAACCATGGGAATCTCTTGATGGAGAGAAAATGCTGTCAACATTGAACCTAACATATAGTCAAACTCGTCTTAAACTACCTCCCCCACCCCCATCAGAGAATGCGATGCAAAAATAGCACTGTCAATGTTAATTTTTAGGAAACTCGAGTTCAGTTGCTACCACCCTTGGAATTGGTCCACCACCCTTGGAACTATCCCACCGTGCATGCCAGAACGCTGCTGTAGCACTCTCTCAGTTGAGAATTCCTCAAGTCAATCACATGTATGCTGAACCAGTGGTGCCCCATTAGTACTCACACCACCAGGCAACACCTTGTTCCTATTTTGCCAAAATTTTCATGTAAGCATAGGAAAAAATGCCACAGCAACAACATCTAATATGTCCACGAGATCAATGAGCAACTGCAAGAAGTTCTTACCCTTTTAATCACCTCTGTTTCTATCTCACAACTATATAATGCATAAAACACTGATTCCTTACTGTTGATACAAAGCTTACACATCCAATAGGAATAACATGCTTGCATCAAAGATTTTGCATGATAGCAATCCCATCTTTTTGAGCATGCTAAAGAAGATTTCAAAATTTGTTAGAAACATCAATCCTCCTTATAGATTTCCAAATAGTATGATGAGAATCAAAGCTTAGACTAGGACCACTTGAAAAAATATTTCCCATAGCCAACTTACAAGCACTATGAACCGTGAATAAACCAGAACTATTATAGGCCAAATTAATTGATCAACACAATTACAAATCAAAATTTGCAAAATCTTGGCAGCTTCGTGATCAAGGAACAAAGCCCTTAAAACCTTATCCTTCAACCACCCTACCACCTTATCAATGAGTTCTGAAACCATAGAAAAAAAATACAACCATCGGGTTTAAGAGAATCCACGTTGACAGTAGAAGGCATAATCAACCAACAATTCTCCCAAATGAAAACAAATTTATCATTCTTAATGCACTAACACGAACCTAAATTCAATACTCATTTTGCCTCCCAAATGCTTGTCCATGTGAAAGAAAGTGCATGGCCTAATTAGGACTCCAAAAATTCCTAATTGGAAAATATTTGGCCTTTAAAACCCTGAATAATAGAGAATCATAATTCATAATAAGCCTTCACCCTCATTTTGCAAACATGGGCAGATTGAAACACTGCATGTTATTGAAACCTAAACCTCCATCATCCTATAATTTATATTATTCTTACCATCTTAACCATTGGATCTTATGTTCATCATCTTTGTGTCCCCACCAAAATCGTCTCATTAACTTTCGAATCTCATCACAAAAAGACATTGGAAGATTAAAATAACTCATAGTGTAGGTAGAGATAGATTGAACCACAGATTTCAATAACACCTTATGCCCAGCCCTAGAAAGCAATTTCTCCTTCCATTCTTTGATTTTCCTCCAAATCCTTTATACAAGAGTTTGAAAATTTTCTCTTACTAAGAATTAAATTATGAACATTTAATTGTGAGTACGCTGATTTGTTGTTTTTAAAAATATTTTCATTTTTGAAATAAATATTTGATTTTTAATCACTTATTGATTTTTTAATTAATAAACTGAAGCTGAAAAATTATTAGGTAGGGACGATTGTACCATGTTATCTATATGACCACCTAATAATAACAGTGCACATTTTGATTACGCCCAAAGTATAATGCGGTAATTGTAGTACAGCTTTGGGGTGTCGATACCACAGGGAAACAAGATAACTACAAGAGAAGGTGTGAACCTCAACACAAACGATAAAGATCAAATGACAAAATCTGAATTGTGAGAAAATTGTAATTGTGTAAATATTTGAATAATATAATGGTAAAGAAACAACAAGGTTTTGGAAATCCTCCCTAGATTCGTTACCTTAATCCTAACTTGATTCAGTTGTTTTTATCTTGATTGCAAGTTTCACATCCCAAACAGACAATCGAAATATACTCAATTAAAGTGCATATATAAACCCTAATGTAATTGATATGAATTATTCTTTACTTTCAAGTACACATGACTTAACTTAAAAATTATCAAGAGACGACGATATATCTAAATGATAATACCATAAAAGAGATCTACCGGACTCAATCACACCCAAACAAATACACATAAGAAGAGCATGACTAGACTTATATGGAAAAGAAGCATGCAATCACCAGACTAATAAGAAATCTACTAATTAAATTAAAGAATAAAACATAACAATGTTTAATGAAAATAATACCAAACTACAACTGAATCAAATAAAGGAAAATAAGAACAACTACACCTAGGGATTCATCTCTTCGCCTTGCTTGGAAACTAGCCGGCCATGGAGCTCATGCTTCTTTGAGTTGCCTCCAGTCTCTCAACGATCATCTCCTCCTTGGTAGCGAAAGCTTCGGTGATTCCTCAGCTTTCCCTCCAAAAGTATACTTCGGATTCCTCCTAAAGGCCCTTTGTGTTCACTCTCTGATGATTTCAGATGAGCTCCGATTGATCCTCAAAGCTGAAGTGGAGTGGGTCTTATATAGGCAAATACCACGAGTGCAATGTATTTCCAATCTGATGTGGGATATAGAAATGTGTTTCTAAACGATGTGGGATTTAAGCCTTCACATGCCCTTCACGTTGAAATCCCGCACAGCCCGCACAGCCTGACCTTTCTCTACTTAAACTGCCATAACGTTCTCTAGAAAAATTATTTTTACGAACCATAAAATTCTCCAGAAAATAGACTTCTGGATATTTCTAAGCATATATGGCTCATCTCCTGGTTTTTCTTGTATCAATACAGTTTAATTTGCAAAGATGATTGATCTGTACGGACAATTCTAGCAATTTAGTGAAACTCCTCTCTAGTGCGGGCAGCAGTTGTTGCTCTTTTGAGCCCTCCATCTTGTCCTTTCAGAAGCATTCTTTCACTCCAGTATGCCTCGAGTCTTTATGCCTCAAGCAACGATAACTTTTCCTCCTCTTTTGAGCTTAAAGTACCTGAAAATGCACCGAAATAGATAAATGATCCAAGAATGATACTTTAGAGTTGTTAACGTATAAAAATGCAATTAAAACCTAGATCAACCCTAAAATGATAACAATTAAGTACTGTTAAGATGCATTTTATGAATCTCATCACAACCCTCAACTAGCTTATTGCTAGTCCCTAGCAATTCAAGCGAAAACAAGAGATGAATTCTACGGTGGGAATCAAAGTAAATGAAAAGCAATATTATTGTTAACCAAGAGTAATTCACATTTTATCTAAAAAATTGCACATAACACACGGCACAAAGAATCATTAAATTTCACCCAAATCCAAAAGTAATCCAAACATCAATCTTAAAATTGTTATTGACTCTTAACATCCATCTTACCACAAACCATTAATCCGAACACCCGGATGATTTTATGCATAACATTCATAAATACAAGTCTTGGCCTCTAAAACATGATAAATTTCGTGACGTCAATCACAAAAACAAGCTCCATATGCTTACATTTCAAACCACTCTCCACTATTGTAGAAAAATCACATTACATTGGATCAATAGGTCTTTAATAGGCTTGTAACGTTAGGCTAAAGTAAAGGTTAAGAAAAAATGGGAAAGATTCACGAGAAAAAGAACTCAATCTCTTAGCTTTAAACACAATCACTTTTAAGCACTAGATAACCTTACTTCAACACCCAACTTTTTCGACCATTTTTTGAGCATTTTTCATTTTTTTTTTCAAAATCACCACTTTTCTTTTCTTTTCTTCTTTCTTTGCCGTAATTCACTTTTCTTTTGTATTTTGGCATAAGACCATTCAACTCATTTTCCATTTTTTTTTCTTTTACATAACCCCCAACTAATATCCTTTAATGTACTTGGGTTATGGTAGTGATATTTTCTCATATTTCCATCTTTACTCTTTTTAAGTGCTTCTCAACAAATTTGTATAGCTAAGTTCTTTTAAGAGAAAGGTAAGGATAAAATATTCTCTTTAGGCTCATAAAGGTGAGTAAATGGGCTATTGAAAGAAACAAGGCTCACTTATTTTTCAAGAAAAGGCTCAAATAGGTGACTAGTGGTAAATATAGCAATGGTAGGTTTAACAGGCTCAAACGGTCCAAAAATGGCCTATATCGTATCCTAAGTAATGTGCATTCTAGGAATTCGCCTCAAGTGGTTATCAAGTAAGTTTAGAGCTTGTCGAGACCATAAAAATATTCACAAAATAATCACATATAAAACTTTTCTAAATGTTTAAGACTAATCATACTATCTTACCACAAACTAGAGTCTCTAACCAAATAAAGATTGATACTTAAATTATTTTCAAACTGAAGCAAAATTTAATTTCTTCTAAATGCTATATGCTATCTTAATTAAGCTCATATCATTAACATGTGAATAAACTCTAAGGCTAACACTAAGCATACTAAAACCAAATAAAAAGAGGAAAATGACACCAAGCAGTTCAATGGAAAAAGAAAAAATGTATGGAAATAAAGAATATGGAAACAAGGAGATGCGTTTCCTCCACCCCCAACTTTAAAATTGCATTGACCTCAATGTAAAAGAAAGAGTAAAGGAGACTCCTCTTGGAGCCAAAGGTGCACAGAAGCTGAAAATTGTGCTCCACCATTTGGACTGCTTCGTATATTTTTCCTTGAAAAAGAAATACTAAGTTAATACTGGAAAACAGAAAAAAATGCGAATAATAAACAAGAAAGAAAAACAATAATAGTAAAAGGATATGCTATGGGGTGCCTCCCATGAGCGCTAAGTTTTATGTCTTCAGTCAGACACTCTTATTCCATCCTAGAAAAACATAGGTTGAATGCACCCGCCACTGCTTCATTGCTAAATTTGGTGCTTGTATGTTTTTGAGAGGCTCAAGGATGTCATCAGTAACACCCGCAAATTCTGGCTCGATATATGCTCTTGTGAAGCCATGAGTGAGGGTAGACATTAAGGTGCTAGACCTTTTCCATGAATGAGTCCATCATGTATGCTTGGTGGCTTTCATCCACATCCTCTGATTTTTTCATTTTTGGGATGTGTAATAACTTACCACTTACTGTCTCAATGGCATTCACCTCCTTCACACTCTGTTGCACCAGGTGCTGACTATGAGATGTGGACTGAGCTTGAGAAGGGAACTTACCTCACTCAGTCACACTCAAGTAGCTCATTAACTTGGACACTTGGCTCTTTATCTCTTTATGTTCTTCAACAACCTGCACAATTAAAGATTCAAGCCTTTGATTAGTATTCCCTTGTGCTTCAATAAAAGCATGTAAAGTGTCTTCTAAAGAACTCCTAAAAGACACGGGTGCATGATATGGTTCAAGATATGGTGCAGAGGGTTGTGCAAGCTGCTGGTTTTCAGACTTCTAGCTGAAATTGGGGTGATTTTGCCATCCCGGATTATAAGTTTCATAGAAGGGTGTCAAAGGCTTCTTGTACATGCCTAAGGCATTACATTGTTCCTTATATATCCCTCTCATCTCAGCAAATGTGGGACACTCTTGGGCGAGATGATCTACCCTGCCACACACAAAACATGGTTCAAAAGATTTTGCATGATTAACCACGTGTGTTGGCTTTAAGCTCTTAGTTTTTAATACCTCTAGTTCTCTAGTGAGCACCTCGACCTTGGCCTTAAGGTTATCCTCTTCCATAAGATGGTAAATTCCACCACCATTTGGGTTCCCTATAGGTCGTGACCTATTTGTGCTTTCAGTAGCACTAGGTCCAGTCCAAGTGTGAGCTTTTTCAGCAAGCTCATTGAGGTACTCTATGGCCTCATTAGGATCTTTCTCCAAAAATTCACCATTACACATCATCTCTACGAATTGGCGCTCTCTATATGTAAGTCCCTCATAAAAATAGCTCACCAAGCGCCAGTTCTCATACCCATGGTGAGGGTACATACACAATAACTCTTTAAATCTCTTCCAAGACTGATATAAGGTCTCACTATCCTTTTGTGCAAAGGTGGAGATTTGCCTTTTCAAAGCGTTGGTCTTATGGTGGGGAAAGTATTTGTTAAAGAAAGCCCGAGTCATCTCAGTCCATGACCCAATAGATCGTGGTCTTAGTGAGTATAGCCAACTCTTAGTTTTATCCTTCAAAGCGAAAGGAAAGAACATAAGCCTCACAATGTCATCAGTTTCATCTTGACTATGAAAAGTCGTGACTACTTCCTCAAACTCTCTAATGTGCACATATGGGTTTTTATTATCCAAGCCATGAAATGTAGGGAGTAATTGAATCATCCCTGGTTTAAGATCTAATTGGCGAGTATTGGCTGGAAACATGATGCATGATGGTGTGGCTGTGCGTGTAGGGTGGAGGTAATCCTGAAGTGTCCTAGAAACATTCTCATTAAGGTTATCGGCCATGTTAACAAAATCCTCTAAATTCTCACTTGGGTTTCCACTATTGGTTGATTTAGGTGAGGTTTCACTATCAGACTCGGAAGAAGAGGGTAATTCTAGTTCGGGTCCTCTAATGAATCTACCTCGCAAATCTCTCGGTTTAAGCATGCACCACATGAATCAGAGAGGAAATAAATAAAACAGAATAAAAAAAATCAGAAAATCAAAACTTAGAAAAAAAACAATAATAAAAAAATATTATAAAAAGAAGGAAGGAAAAAAATAATGCAGCAAGCTAAAAGAAGGAACGAAGTTACCGCCTTTACAGCTGCTGAAAAGAAAAACTATTTACAATTCTTCTACCGTCATGTCAAAAGTTAACAATCTTTCTTGTACTTAAGCGCGTTTCCCCGGCAACGGCACCAAAATTTGATTACACCCAAAGTATAACGCAGTAATTGTAGTACAACTTTGGGGTGTCGATTCCATAGGGAAACAAGATAAATACAAGAGAAGGTGTGAACCTCAACACAAACGATAAAGATCAAATGACAGAATCTGAATTGTGAGAAAATTGTAATTGTGTAAATATTTGAATAATATAATGGTAAAGAAACAACAAGGTTATGGAAATCCTCTCTAGGTTCGTTGCCCTAATCATAACTTGATTCAGTTGTTTTTATCTTGATTGCAAGTTTCACATCCCAAACAGATAATCGGAATATATTTAATTAAAGCGCATGTATAAACCCTAATGTAATTGATATGAATTATTCTTTACTTTCAAGCACACATGACCTAACTTAAAAATTATCGAGAGACGACGATATATCTAAATGACAATACCACAGCAATGGACAAATCTATAAAAGAGATCTACCGGACTCAATCACACTTAAACAAATACACATAAGAAGAGCATGACTAGACTTATATGGAAAAGAAGCATGCAATCACCGGACTAATAAGAAATCTACTAATTAAATTAAAGAATAAAACATAAAAATGTTTAATGAAAATAATACCAAACTACAACTGAATCAAATAAAGGAAAATGAAAACAACTACACCTAGGGATTCATCCCTTCGCCTTGCTTAGAGACTAGCCGGCCATGGAGCTTATGCTTCCTTGAGTTGCCTCCAGCCTCTCAACGATCATCTCCTTCTTGGTAGTGAAAGCTTCGATAATTCTTCAGCTTGCCCTCCGAAAGTATACTTCGGATTCCTCCTAAAGGCCCTCTGGATTGCTCCTAAAGGCCCTCTGGATTCACTCTCTAATGATTTCAGATGAGCTCCGATTGATCCTCAAAGCTGAAGTGGAGTGGGTCTTATATAGGCAAATACCACGAGTGCAATGTATTTCCAATCCGATGTGGGATATAGAAATATGTTTCTAAACGATGTGGGATTTAAGCCTTCACATGCCCTTCACACTGAAATCTCGCACAGCCTGACCTTTACGGGCAATTCTGGCAATTTAGTGAAACTCCTCTCTAGTGCGGGCAGCAGCTGTTGCTCTTTTAAGCCCTCCATCTTGTCCTTCCGGAAGTATTCCTTTTCACTCCAGTATGCCTCGAGTCTTTGTGCCTTAAGCAATGATAACTTTTCCTTCTCTTTTGAGCTTAAAGTACTTGAAAATGCACTGAAATAGATCAATGATCCAAGAATGATACTTTAGAGTTGTTAACGTATAAAAGTGCAATTAAAACCTAGATCAACCCTAAAATGATAACAATTAAGTACTGTTAAGATGAATTTTATGACTCTCATCAACATTAGATTACTAATCCATGTCATCTAAGAATACCACCATCACTCTATGAATTTGAGGGGTGGAGCCTACCACAAGATATAGATGACGTAGATTAATAATCCAACGTGGACAATCATTATTGAGTTATCGTATGGATAATGTGTTACGACCTTCCTACTTAATGATTTCACCTATATAAGTGTGGGCTAATTCTCTAAAGCAGCCATGAATCCGAGATAAAGTACAAGGTTGAAAATGGATTTGTGTGTGTGATGTAATCTCTTGTTTCCCTTAAGCAACCATAGTTCAAGACTTAGTTCTCTTCTGGCTCTTGAGCAGGAATTACTGACTCACCAATTAAAATTCAAGCCAACACTACCTTTATTATGCACAGTAGTCCTTCTTTGCCCATATAATTTAATTTCTTTTATTTTTTTATTAAAATGACGAGAGAATGTTATATAGTTTAATAAAAAATAATATATGTTTATGAGCTCATGTGTATGGGATTGGTAGTTATAGAACCCAATTATGGTTACAAAAAGCCCATTAGGGGCTAGCCAAACTATCTATTATACCCCATTTAGTATGATTATACCCTTAATAATAAGTTTATTACACCATATATATTTATAAGGTTTATTACCTTAATAATAGTTCTATTAAGTGAAACTTTAGAGATTAGTATACTATAGTCCTATCCTATTTGCATGCCTTTTAAACAGAAGAACACAATATCTTATTCTTCCTCCTCACCTATATATTCTACATACATTATTTTATAGACAGAGAAAAGGTAATATGGTGGAGCTTTGACTCAATGATACGTATAGTGCAGGTGTCACTAAGCAACAACGAAGAGAATGATGGGATGTTGTATCTTGGGGGTGACATGACCATGAGATCTGATGTGAACCTGTGGGATGGAAATCCCTTGAACCCACAATCAAATTGAAACTTACCCAAGAAATCTAAGAATCAAGTCAAGATAATCTAGACTCGTTGAAATCTTGTTTCAAGAACCTAGATTCGGTGAGAACACCGCAAAGGATTTACCTTTGATAAATTCTTAGTCCAATCAAGAACAAGTAGAGAAAACTGAAAATTATCTATGAAGAAAACTTCATTCACGTTCAACTTACCCTCAAAATGTGGCTATAAGTGTTTTTGAACCCCTCCATGAAACCCTAAGGTCGAATAAGGCCTACATCAATTAAAAGACATGGGATGAACATCTTTAAGTAGCCCAAAACATCCGAAACTACATGATGAATTAAATAGGCCCAAATGCCTATAACCATAGAAACATAAAATAGGCCCACATACCTATACTTAATGAAATAAAAAGTCTACACAAAACCACTAGGCTATGTTGTCCCCCTCTGTGGCATATATCACATGGATTAAAGCTGGTTCTTCTTCTTTCAAGCCCATCTTAAATGTTGGGGTCTTGCTCGATAAATTTTCAAACTCGACCCAAGTGGATTGAACCAATCCTTGCGTTGCTTCCTTGATCTTCTTGGCTCTTAACCTTATGATTGGCCCATTTGGAACTTGCAAGGGATCTTTAAGACTCGGTCCACCATGGTGCTCATCATTCCCCCTCTCCTCAAAAGGATTGGAAGGGAGAAAGATCAGAAACATTGAATGTAGCAGAGACATTATACTCAACTGGAAGATCCACTTATAAGCATTATCGTTAATTTTCTCAAGGATTTGGAAAGGTCCATCTCCTCGAGAATGCAAGTTAGTCCTTCCATGGGTTGGGAATCTTTCTTTGCGTAAGTGAACCAAAACCCAATCTCCTGGTTCAAAGATGACACGCCTTCGCCCTTTATTGGCTTGGGAAGCAAACTTTTCATTCTTCTGCACAATTTGAAGCCGTACCCTCTCATGAATTGACTTCACCAATTTGGCCTTCCTGTGTCCGCCCTTACTACTCCTTTCATCAATAGGTAAAGGCATAAAATCTAAAGGAGTAAGTGGATTAAAACCATAAACAATTTCAAAGCGAGAATAAGAAGCAGTAGTATGCATAGTTTTATCATATGCAAACTCTATAAATGGCAAACAGCCCTCCCAAGTTTTTAAATTCTTTCGAATGATAGTGCATAAGAGTTGAGTTAGACTCCTATTGACTACTTCAGGGTGTTGATGACAAGTAGTGGAAAACAAAAGTTTGGTACTTAATTTTCCCAAAAAATCTTCCAAATTTAGCTAAGGAATTTAACATCCCTATCAAAAACAATACTCCTAGGTACACCATGGAGTCACACTATTTCCTTGAAAAACAAATCAGTTATGTTTGTGGCATCATATGTTTCATGGCATGGAATGAAATGTGCCATTTCACTAAATCTGTCCACTACCACAAAATAGAATCTGTACCCTTTTTTTTGTTCTAGACAACCCTAAAATATAGTTCATAGATATGTCTACCCACGGCTCACTAGGAACGGGTAAGGGTGTATACAACCCATGTGATAAAACCTTAGGTTTGGCCTTTCTATATCTAAGGCACCTACCACATATTCGAGTGATGTCTCTTCTCATCCTAGGCCAAAAGAAATGTTCATGTAAAATTTCTAAGGTTTTCTTGACACCAAAGTGTCCCATTAATCCCCTACCATGTGCTTCATGCACCAATAATTCATGCATTGAACAATTTGGCACACACAATTTGCTTTCTTTAAACAAGTAACCATCATGTTTGTAAAACTTACCAAATGTCGCTTTATCACACGCCACATACACATAAGAAAAATTAGCATCATTGGCATACATGTCTTTAACATATTCAAACCCCAAGCATTGTAGCATTCATAGAAGTAAGAAGTATATACCTTCGTGATAAAGCATCGGTAACAATGTTCTCCTTACCTTGCTTGTAACGGATGACATAAGGAAAGGTCTCGATGTATTCCATCCATCTAGCATGTCTCTTATTTAATTTACCTTGACCCTTGAGATGCTTCAATGATTCATGATTGGTGTGGATTACAAACTCCTTAGGCCAAAGGTAGTGCTGCCACGTCTCTAGAGCACGAACAGGAGCATAAAGTTCCTTATCATAAGTGGGGTAATTCAGGGCCGCCCCACTTAGCTTCTCACTGAAGAAGGCTATGGGTCGCCTATCCTGCATCAAAATGGCTCCAATTCCTATTCCCGAGGCGTCACATTCAATCTCATAAGTTTTGTTAAAGTCAGGTAATGCTAACACATGTGCAGAACATAACCTTTCTTGAATAGTAGCAAATGCATTCGCTTGATCAATCCCCTAACGAAACCCAACATTCATTTTAATTATTTCAGTGAGTGGTGCAGCAATGGTGCTAAAATCCTTAACAAAACTTCTATAAAAGCTAGCTAAACCATGAAAGCTTCTTACCTCAATGATGCCTTTAGGCGTTGGCCACTCCTTGATGGCCTTGACTTTCTCTTCATCCACCTAAATACCTTTTGTACTAACAACATAACCAAGAAAAATAACTTTTTCCATGCAAAAGGTACATTTCTTAAAATTAGCATACAACTTTTCACATCCTAACACATCGAACACAAATCTCAAATGCTCAATATGTTCATCTAAGTTCTTGTTGTACACTAAGATATCATCAAAGTACAGGACTACAAATTAGACTATGAACACACGTCATACATGGTTCATTAATCTCATGAAAATATTAGGCGCATTTGTAAGTCTAGATGGCATAATCAACCATTCATGAAGTATATATTTAGTCTTAAAAGTAGTTTTCCATTCATCTCCATCTTTCATTCTAATTTGATGGTATCCACTTTTAAGATCTATTTTACTGAAAATACATAAGCCATGCAATTCATCAAGCATATCATCTAATCTAGGAATGGGATGACCATACTTTACCGTAATATTGTTGACCGCTCAACAATTAACGTACATCCTTCAAGTCCCATCCTTTTTTGGCACTATTAGCATTGGTACTGCACATGGGCTCATGCTCTCCCTCACGTACCCCTTACTCATCAAATCTTTAACTTGCCTTTGAAGCTCTTTCGTCTCATCTGGATTACTCTATAGGCTAGTCGGTTTGGAATAACGGCTCCAGGTATGAAATCAATTTGATGTTCAATGCCTGTAAGGGGTGGCAACTCACTCGGTATCTCTTCTGAAAATACATCCTCGAACTCCTACAACAAAAACAGCCAAACTAGGAAGAGATAGGTTAGTTTCATCAAGATTAAGATAAGATATTTTGTAAACAATAAAATAATAGGTTGATATGCTAAAAAGGCCCTCTTAACCTCGCTTTCCTTTGCATAAAAACTCATCTTTGTCTTTCTTTTCTCTCTGCAGGTTCTCTTTCTTTTTTCTCTCGTGGCTCCACTCTCTTTTCTTTATTCTTAGCTATCTCTCTAATTTTTTTTTCACCCTCTCTTTTTCTTGAGGTTTTGACCTCACCCTCATTTTTATTTTCTCTCATTTTTCTTTCTTGTGTTTTGGCCTCATCCTTTCTTTTTTGCTCAATCTCACTTTTCAGCTTCAGTTGGTCCTTATAGACCTATTTTGGGGTTAAAGGAGCAAGCTTGATTGTTTTTCCATCCTTTACAAAGCTATACCTCTTCCTAAACCCGTCATGAATCACCCTCCTATCATACTGCCATGGTCTCCCTAACAAAATATGGCCAGCATGCATAGAAACTACATCACAAAGCACCTCATCACTATACCTCCCAATGGTAAAAGCAACCAAAACCTGCTGATTGACCTTGACCTCCCCACATTCATTCAACCACTACAACTTATAAGGTTTAGGATGCTTCAGTAAACGTAAGCTCAACTTCTCAACTAGGGTAGTATAGCTACGTTGGTGCAACTTCCCCCATCTATAATCATACTACACACTTTGTTGTTTACATAACATCTAGTATGAAATATGTTCTCTCTCTGCTGCTCAATATCATCTACCTTAATTTGTGTATTGAGAGCATGTTTGGCAACAAGAGACTCACCTTCTATGGGGTATTCTACTCCATCATCATCACTAGCATCGACCAACTCGGGCATCTCATCACTATTATCCTCACCCTCAGTCATCACCTCCCCAGTGTCACGCATAACCATCATCCGCTTGTTTTGACATTGAAACGCGATGTGCTCTGAACCCAAACATTTAAAACATTTAATATCTCTATTTCTTAAAGGTTGGAAATCTACCTTGGGTTTGTTCTTGCTAGTTCCCTCTTCTTTTCCCTCAGTTGGTTCAGCCTTCCTCTTTGCTACAACTAGATCATTTCTATCCCACTTTGGTTTCCAAGGAGTGCTAAAAACTGAAGTATACCTTGGTGCCTCTTTTCTATTTAACTGCCTCTTAACCTTCATAGTCATGTGCACCATATCTTCTACCTCCACATAATGTTGCAACTCAACTACATTGGCTATGTCCCTATTCAAACCACTTAAAAATCTGGTCATTGTAGCCTCCCAATCCTTCTCTACATTAGCCCGAATCATAGCCACCTCCATTTTCTTATAGTAATCCTCTACACTCCTAGACCCTTGTGTAAGGTTTTGTAATTTTTGGTAGAGGTCTCTATAGTAATGGCTAGAAACAAATCTCTGCCTCATGAGAGCTTTCAACTCACCCCATGTTTCTACAGGTCACTCATGATTCCTCCTCATATTGGTCACTAATTGATCCACCAAATAATTGCATAATCAGTGAACTCAATTACTGCCAACTTCACCTTCCTCTCCTCTGAATAATTGTGACAATAAAAAATCAACTCTATTTTCTTCTCTTACTCTAAATAGATTTCAGGGTCATTCTTACCTTGTAAAGATAGTATTTTCATTTTGATGCTCCCAAGGTTCTTATCTACCCCATCTCGACCCCTTGGATTTCTCCTAGGTCCTCTTCCACGCCTACCTCCTCTAGGTCTGCCCATTCCACCCAGTCCAACTTCAGATGCTATGTCT
Organism: Bretschneidera sinensis; assembly: GCA_023935145.1. Classification (NCBI taxonomy): domain Eukaryota; kingdom Viridiplantae; phylum Streptophyta; class Magnoliopsida; order Brassicales; family Akaniaceae; genus Bretschneidera; species Bretschneidera sinensis. The sequence continues at coordinate 40,047,323 of CM043703.1, forward strand.
TCCTTATACTCATCATCTTCTTCATTCTCATACTCATTTTCAACGCTAGGCTCATATCTCCTCCTATCTAGCCCACCTTGCAGATTTCTAATCGCTACCTCTTGCTGATCCATCCTATCCCTCACCTCCCCCAACACCAAATTCAACCGTTCAAACTGTTGTTGCATGGCCTGCAACACAAAGAATGAATTATCCGCCTCATCATTAGGTGTTGAGTCACTCTTATAAGACATTTTTAATGCGCTGCAAAACAACAATGTTAATGATAAAACCTCACACACTCCCTTACATGTTTACGCTCAAATATTGTCACTCCATTCGTGTTTCACTCTTTTGGCCTTTTCCAATACTATTCTCACCCACTCTTGCCTTTTACCTCACCTATTTTCCCTTTCAAGTTCTTTAAGAACTAGTTGAACTAAATCAAGACACAACTGTTGTGAGTTTTAAATTACTCGCAAGCGCACGAGTCGTTTGCAATATAGTGTTGTGCAAGTGCGAGGTCGAATCCGCAGGGAATTGCGTTGTAAAAATATTTTTTATCTAAACTAAGCCTATTTTAACCTAGTTCCGAATTTTGAAATATAAACTTAAACAAAATTGGTTTAAAACAAATGATAAAAAAGACTAAGGTTTTTGAATCCACCCCGCTGAAGTTAAGTATATATCTCAATGTTCTAACAATAGCCTATCAAAACATTCTATGAATCCAACTTAAGACAAAAAAACAACGAATATCCCGATTAAACCAAAAGCATCCAATGTATCTGCTTTTAACAAATCACAAAGGAAATCCAATTTAATCGAAAATAATTCGATGTATCCATCAGACAAAACACAAGGAATATCCAACAGAACAATTTAAGCACAATCAATCATAAGATTCTACTCAAATAATTGACAGAACATTTATACTAAAACATCAGAAACAAAACTGAAACTAATATACCAAACAACAGCGAGGCTTCATCTTCAACCTTAGTTAAAGATTCTAGCCACTCATAGTTATGAAACTACAGTTCATAATAAAAGTGCTAAACATTTAAACTAAACAAAACAAAATGAAAAGAAATATTTACTATACAAGGGAGAAATTCCACTTGCCGTTGGGCCGCGCTTCCCCTTGTGGTAGCAAAGCCTTCGGGGTCCACCAGAATGCTAACAGACATCCACCGGATTACACCAAATGGCTCCAGGAATTGCACTTCAGATTCCTCCTAAGAGCCCTCTGGATTGCTCCTAAAGGCCCTCTGGATTCACTTTCTGATAATCTCAGATTTTTCGATTATCACTAAAGCTGAAGTGGAGTGGGTCTTACATAGGCAAATACCACGAGTGCAATGTGTTTCCAATCAGATGTGGGATATGGGATATAGAAATATGTTTCCAACTGATGTGGGATGTGGGATTTAAGCCTTCACATGCCCTTCAAAACATCTGCTCACGCTGAAATCCCGCACAGCCTGACCTTTGTCTACTAAAATTGCCATAACTTTCTCTAGAAAAATCCTTTTTATGAGCCGTAAAATTCTCCAGAAAATAGACTTATGGATCTTTCTAAACATATATGGCTCATCTCCTGGTTCTTCTTTCATCAATACAGTTTATTTTTCAAAGATGATTGATCTTTACGGGCAATTCTGGCAATATAGTGAAACTTCTTTCTTGGTGCTTGTAAACCTGAAAAACAACGAAAACAACTCAAAGTAACAAGTTCCTAAGCTAACAAATGTAAATTAAGTAGCCAAAATATACAATATTTTTCACTCATCAAATACCCCCAAACTTACATTTTGCTAGTCCCTTAGCAAAACAAAATAAATAAAAAAACTAAATGGAAAACAAAGAACATAAAGATAAGTTCATTACTCATGGTATCAAAAAATTTAAGGAGCACTCAAAATCATGAAATTCATTCATGAGCAAGCTTAAAAAATTTAACCCATCTTCACAATGAATAAGAATTTAAAACCTAATTACTTACAAGAGGCATGCTAAGACATCACAAGCTTGAATCAGTGTAAAGTGAATTAGCATATACTGATGAGGTTTCCAAATAAGTTTAATGTACAATGTTTCCACATCTCAAGATTCACAGAATTTCTCATCAGAATGAATAACGATGGCATAATTTTATTTTCTTTTTTTCTTTTTTTTTCTCTTTTTTAATAAGGCTCTGCTATGTTTAGTTCCCTTAAGCTTTCTAATTGACCCGTGTAACGAGTGTTGAGTCAATGATTCCCAAACCAGATGGTTTTAGGGCATTAGGTGTAAAGACACCCCTAAGGACTTACTAACTCGAGTCAAGAAGGCTACGAAACTAAATTGTCCTTAATGCTACCAAGCAAAATTTCCACCTTTTCACGTGAACACTCACTACTTACTGAGGCAAGAGGTCCAGTTACTCAGCAGAAAGTTTCGCAATGATCAATATGAATAAAATTCTCACATTTTGACGTGAACACTCACTGCTTACTAAGGCAAGAGGTTCAGTTACTCAGTGGAAAGTTTATTGATGATGATCATTAGTAGTATTTTTTTTATGCTTTTCTATGCCCAAGTGTTTATCCAACAAGTCATCCTGTTTCAGTTAAGATAATAAACATACACATTAACATCACATGTCATACCTCACACAAATATGTGCTAATGTGCTCGTATTAAATTGGCTCAAACATGTGAATTCCCAACTGCCCAAAGTAAGTAACAAAGTTTTAAAACTCTATCATCAAATTATGTGTTCAAAATTTTAAGCTCACCAATGAAATCACATCACAATATTTGTTTAGATCAACTAAAATTTCAAAATAACATGAGCATGCATTTACCTTCTTCTTATTATTATTTTTTTCAATTGAAGAAAAACAACAACAAATTAGGACAAAGTGTGTGTAATGTGTCTCCTATACCCCCAAACTTAAACTACACATTGACCCCAATGTGTGAATAATATGGAAAGAGCTAATCTAGGAGATGGAGAACTAGCTGGACGGGTATGGCTCGTAGCATACCCCCAAACTTGAACTGAAGTACGTGTTGTCCTTGAAAAATAAAGACTGGAAAACAAAAAATATTGAAAACAAACATTAATCATAAATATATAAAATAATAAATAAACAGAAAGGATAAACTGTGGAGTGCCTCCCATGAGCGCTAAGTTTAACGTCTTCAGCCAGACCCAACATTAGTAATCGTACCCAGCTAAACGCTCCACCATCTGATCAATAAATGGGAGTGGAAAATGATCCTTCCTTGTGGTAGCATTCCACTTACGATAGCCTAGACACACTCTCCATCCTGATTGCACACGAGTTGGAACCAACTCGTCGTCTTTATTTATCACTACCGTCAATCTAGCCTATTTTTGCACGACATGAATCGGACTCACCCACTCACTAACAAAGATTGGATAAATGATCCCTACATCCAACAGCTTTATCACTTCAGTCCTCACTACCTCTTGTATAGCTGGGTTGAGCCTTCTTTGTGGCTCCCTCGATGGCTTGACATTCTCCTCCAAATGTAACTTGTGCATCACAACCGAGGGGCTGATTCCCTTGATATCCTTAATAGTCCAACCGATAGCTTCTTTATGCTATCTTAAAATGTCCAATAATTTCTCCTCTTGAGCCTCAACCAAATCTGAAGCTACAATCACAGGCAAAGAATCTGCTGGACCTAGGAATTTATACTTAAGATTGTCCGGTAAAGGTTTAAGTTCCTTATTGGGGGGCTCAGGTTCTACGGTCTCCTCCTTCTCACTGCTCTCCCAAGGAGCAGACTCTAAAATGGCATTTGCTTGCTCAAGTAACTTATCCAAATCCAGATCCTCTCTAAACTGAGCAAAACATGCCTCTGGGGGGTCCTCATTGCTTAATTCATCCACAGTCTCTTCAATAATCTCCTCTATCAAGCATACATTTCTCACTTCATCAAATTCCAGTGGTTGCTTAGTGATATCAAAGATATTCAACTCCACTGTCATATTTCCGAAGGAAATCTTCATCACCCCTGTCCTACAATTTATTAGGGCATTAGCTGTGGCTAAGAATGGTCGCCCTAGAATGACTGGTATCTGAATTCCTACATTCTGAATCGGCTCTGTGTCTAGCACAATAAAATCCACGGGGAAATAAAACTTATCCACCTTTATCAAAACATCCTCAATTATTCCCCGTGGTATCTTCACTGACCTATCAGCCAATTGAAGTGTCGTGGATGTGGGCTTCAATCCTCCTAACCCCAACTGTAAATAGACTGAGTAGGGTAGAAGATTCACACTCGCTCCTAGATCCAAAAGAGCCCTCTCAATCTGGCTAACTCCTATCGTGCAAGAGATGGTAGGACACCCCGGGTCCTTATACTTGATGGGCAGCTTGCACTGAAGGATTGAACTAACCTTCTTGGTCAAAAATACCTTCTTCGGGACATTCGTCCTCCTCTTAATAGTGATCAAGTCCTTTAAGAACTTGGCATACGATGGTACTTGCTGGATGGCATCTAAAAATGGGATATTGATTTGGACTTGCTTGAACACTTCCATAATGTCCTCATATTTCCCTCTTTTCGTAGGCGCTTGTAATCTCTCACAGTAAGGCGCTTTAGGTACAAATGACCTAGGAGGATCCTTAATAGTAGGAGTGGCTGTAGATGGCTCAGCATCTCTCTTCTCTTTGTTGCCACTCTCTTGCCCTTGCTGCATAGCATGGTTCTCTTCCTACTTGTCTCCTAGACCTCAATGTGATAATCGATTGCACTTGTTTCTCCCCGTACGTAGGAGTTGATGAATTTCCAACCATAAAGTGTCCCTTCAGGTTGGGCACAGGTTGACTAGGGAACATTCCCTTATCTTTTTCACCCAAATGACTTGCGATTTGACCCATTTGACTCTCTAGCTTGGCAATCGCTTAGGTGTTTACTATTTTCGCACTTCTCGCTTCACTGATGGATTGGCCGGTCATCTTCATGAAGTCCTCCCCTTCAGGGTGTCCTCTAGAGACTGTGAAACTGGCACTGGAGCTTGAGTGGGAGCATGGTAAGCGGGTGATGGTGCTGGATGGGCTGAACGACCATGACTTAGAACTGGTGGAGGAAATCTGGGAGGGTATTGATTGTGAGCATGATGAAGGGCTCCTCCCTGATTCATTGATTGGTTCTGCTCCTATGAAAAATTAGGGTGGTTCCGCCACCCTGGATTGTAAAGCTCAGAGTAAGATCCATTTGATTGCCTCCGATAGTCATTGAAAGTGTTCACTTGTTCCATGGGATACTCAGCAAAAGCCAGCATAGATGGACAATTTTGTGCTAAATGTATAGGACTAGCACAGATAGAACAGTTATCAACATTGAATGTATTGGCTGCATTGATGGATTGGCCCACAGCGAGAGAATCAACCTTCTTGATGAGAACATCTATCTTTATCCTCAAGTCAGTGACCTCCTTAATCTCATAGATGCCTCCTTTCTTAGGAGCACGAATGGACTTGCCTCGATAGCTTGAAAAATCCCACTGCTGCGAGTTGTCAGATAACTTGTCCAATGCTTTGTATGCTTCATCCCCTGTTAGACTTAAGAATGCCCCCCCCATTCATAGACTCGATCATGCGACGATTGGGTTGAGTCACCCCTTGGTAGAAGAACTGAACGAGTCTCCACTTCTCATATCCATGTGGAGGGCATTTGATCAGTAACTCTTTAAAACACTCCCAACTCTCAAAAAACTTCTCATCCTCCTCCTGAGTGAAAGAACTAATCTTCTTTCGGCACTTATTCACTCTAGACATTGGGAAAAACTTGTTATAGAACTTACTCAACAAGCTTTCCCAAGATGTAATAGACCCAGGCGTGTTGGAATCCAACCATGACCTAGCTCTATCGTGAAGAGAAAAAGGGAAAAGTCTAAGATGGACTGACTCATCAGAGAAGTTCTGGAACTTGAATATGGCACAAATATCTTTGAGCTTCTTCACATGGCTGTAAGGATTTTCAAGATCCAAGCCATGAAATGAGGGTAGAAGCTGGATAAGATGTGGCTTTAGATTAAAATAGGTAGCATTGGTTGGTGGCAACACTATACAGGAAGAGGAGTTAATCACAATGGGTGTGAACATATCCCTAAGGGATGTAGTGAAGTCCACGTTCCAATCTCTAGGTTGCTCTTCATTCTCAGGTTGATTTATATTCCAAAAATTTTCTTCCATCTCAATTGTCTCTCTTTCAACAAGTGCTCTATTTTGTCTTCTAAGAGTTCTTTCTAATTCGGGATCTAAAGGTACTGACTCTAAGTTCAGGGATCTCCGATCAAGCATACACCAAACAAACAACACTAATATAAATTAACCAGTAGAAACAAAAGAATAAAATAAAATACAAATAACAAATAACAATAAGATAATATAAAATAAATGCAAAAACAGAAAACACAATACTCACAAAATGGGCCAACAAAAATTGGCAAATTTTTTTTATATATTTATTTTTTATAGGCAATTGCAAATAAAAACAAATAAACAAAAATAAAATTGCAAAAATAAAAATAAAACAAAAATGCTAACTAAACTAGTAGAAAAATAAAATCAATTCGGACAAAAATTTAATTTTCACAAACAAAACAATTCCCCGGCAACGGCACCAAAAACTTGTTGTGAGTTTTAAATTACTCGCAAGATACGAGTCGTTTGCAATATAGTGTTGTGTAAGTGCGAGGTCGAATCCACAGAGAATTGCGTTGTGAAAATATTTTTTATCTAAACTAAGCCTATTTTAACCTAGTTCCGAATTTTGAAATATAAACTTAAACTAAATTGGTTTAAAACAAATGATAAAAAAGACTAAGGTTTCTGAATCCACCCCGCCGAAGTTAAGTATATATCTCAATGTTCTAACAATAGCCTATCAAAGCATTCTATGAATCCAACTAGACAAAAAACAACAAATATCCCGATTAAACCAAAAGCATCCAATGTATCCCCTTTTAACAAATCACAAAAGAAATCCAATTTAATCGAAAATGATTCGATGTATCCATAAGATGAAACACAAGGAATATCCAACAGAACAATTTAAGCACAATCAATCATAAGATTCTACTCAAATAATTGACAGAACATTTATACTAAAACATCATAAACAAAACTGAAACTAATATGCCAAACAACGGCGAGGCTTCATCTTCAACCTTAGTTAAAGATTCTAGCCACTAATAGTTATGAAACTACAGTTCATAATAAAAGTGCTAAACATTTAAACTAAACAAAACAAAATGAAAAGAAATATTTACTATACAAGGGAAAAATTCCACTTGCCGTTGGGCGGCGCTTCTCCTCATGGTAGCAAAGCCTTCGGAGTCCACCAGAATGCTAGCAGACGTCCACCAGATTACACCAAATGGCTCCAGGAATTGCACTTCGGATTCCTCCTAAGGACCCTTTGGATTGCTCCTAAAGGCCCTCTGGATTCACTTTATGATAATCTCAGATTTTTCGATTATCCCTAAAGCTGAAGTGGAGTGGGTCTTATATAGGCAAAGACCACGAGTGCAATGTGTTTCCAATCCGATGTGGGATGTGGGATATAAAAATGTGTTTCCAACCGATGTGAGATGTAAGATTTAAGCCTTCACATGCCCTTCAAAACTTCTGCTCACGCTGAAATCCCGCACAGCCCGCACAGCCTGACCTTTGTCTACTAAAACTGCCATAACTTTCTTTAGAAAAATATTTTTTACGAGCCGTAAAATTCTCCAGAAAATAGACTTCTGAATCTTTCTAAGCATGTATGGCTCATCTCCTGGTTCTTCTTGCATCAATACAGTTTAATTTTCAAAGATGATTGATCTGTACGGGCAATTCTGGTAATTTAGTGAAACTCCTTTCTTGGTGCTTGTAAACTTGAAAAACAACGAAAACAATTCAAAGTAACAAATTCCTAAGCTAACAAATGTAAATTAAGTAGCCAAAATATGCAATATTTTTCACTCATCAACAACCTTGTATTATTCCAACTAGCAATAGATTCAAGAAACAAGAAAGAAAAAAAAATGACATAGATCTTAAGGAATTTGTACGAGGAAAAGAGCAATTAGGAAACAATATACTAAAGATGATATATTCAACACCTTTGAAGATAAAGATCAATCAATACCAAATCACTTCAATTTTCGGATTGCAAAGTATATCAAACAGCCAGTTCCGAAATTTCTTTCTTTCTTTCTTTCTTTTTTTAAATATAGATTCAGTCACAAACAACAACAATAATTGCAATTTCCAAAAAAAGATTGATCTGATTTCAATAACAAGAAATGAAAATAAATAGAATCAAAGCCAAGATTACAAATATGGAAATTAAAGCAAAGATTCGTGTAATGTACTAAAGGATTCACAGATCTGAATTCTTGAATCAAGTACATGAGTAATCAAATGTAAAAATAAAAAATCTGAATTCAAACACATGAAATCAACAAGAATGAAGAAAGAATCACATATCAGAATAGAAAACCTTATAACACGCCTAAGACAAAATCCAAATGCAAGAATTAAAAATGATAAATCAGACCTGATTTGGAGCATAGGCTCTAATACCAAATGATGTGAACCCGTGGGATAGAAATCCCTTGAACCCACAATCAAATTTAAACTTACCTAATAAAGCCAAGAATCAAGTCAAGATAATCTAGGCCCATTGAAATCTTGTTTCAAGAACCTAGATTCGGTGAGAACGCCACAAAGGATTTACCTTTGATAAGTTCTTAGTTCAATCAAGAACAAGAAGAGAAAACTGAAAATTCTCTATAAAGAAAACTTCAATCATGTTCAACTTACCCTCAGAATGCGGCTACAAGTGTTTTTGAACCCCTCCATGAAACCTTAGGGCCGAATAAGGCCTACATCGATCAAAAGACATGGGCTGAACATCTTCAAGCCCAAAACATCCTAAACTACACGCCCATAGCTAATAAAAGAAGTCCACTTAATGAATTAAATAGGCTCAAACGCCTACAACCATAGAAATATAAAATAGGCCCACACACCTATACTTAATGAAATAAAAAGTCTACACAAAGCCACTGGGCTATGCCGCCCCGCTCTATGGCTTGTATCACATGGATTAAAGCTAGTTCTTCTTCTTTCAAGCCCATCTTAAATGTTGGGGTCTTGCTCGATAAATTTGCAAACTGGGCCCAAGTGGATTGCACCAATCCTTGCATTGCTTCCTTGATCTTCTTAGCTCTTGACCTTGTGATTGGCCCATTTCGAACTTGCAAAGGATCTTTAAGACTTGGTCCACCGTGGTGCCTATCAAGATCTTTGTACCGGTAGAGTTTAGTTACCTCTATGGTAGTGCAAAACATATTAAATAGAAAGATTGGCATGTGCCTCATTCAATCATCTTCGTATTTATTGGTGATACAATTATATTTAGTTATTTAATGTTTGTTATGAAATTTAATGATTTATATTCTTACATAAAATTTTTATAAATGAATAACAACATAAAGTTCTGTAACATAATATTTAAATGCTTTAACTGGCGATGCTTTAAATTGATTTAGTATTTAGGCAAAAAGATGTTTAAAGTGTTGAGTTTTGAACAAGCAAAGCCATCTTCATGAAAATCGTAAAGTCAAATCTTTTTCTCAGAGTACAATTTCGTTGCTACGTGATGCCAACCTCAACCGACACACTTTGAGACCCAACAAACAATATTGGAATACTTGTCCAAGAAAGCCAAAATTCAGATTTTTTTATAGAAAAGCCCGACCCAATGTTTATAATGAAACGCGAACCGAATGTATAAAGAAGCAAATCTTGACCCAATGATTATAACTCAATCACGAACCGAAGGTATAAAGTAGCAAACCTTGACCCAATGATTATAATTGAATCACTAACCAAAGGTATAAAATTTGAACATCACAAGGAAGAATCCTCGATAAGTTGATAAGTTATTTGAAGAACCAATAAAGGAAGCAAACCTCACGTTTTTCTTATTTCTATTCTATCTCTTCATTACAATGAGTGCATTCTATTTATAACCCTTTCAGCCCTACACCCCACTAAAAAGGAAACTAACTTGTTATAAAATAAGAAAGTACATAAAGAAACAACTAAAAAAACACGCTTTAGGAAAGTCTGAGATAGGCAAGTCAATCAGCCAATTAATTGGTATGGAACTGGAAAATCAATAAGCCAATTAATTAGTTTGAAATTAGAGAGTAATCAACCACTTTCTCCTTCTAATTCCACGCCCCTCAAGCTATAATCATCCATTAATCCATGCCATTGCTAAGAAAATTACGCCCAATTAAGCAAGATCAGCCCCATCAATAGCTTGGATTAAATTTATTACGCATTCATCTCCCTTTAGGCGAAGCTTGGAATGCCTCGTTTTAGAATCAGCCCAAATCTCTTGAATCAGCCCATTAAGTGCTTCTTTGATCTTTTTGGATCTTGCTATAGTAATTGGCCCAACTGGAACATGCAATGGATCTTTTAATGGTGCTTATTGATTCTCATCATTCCCCCTCTCTTCAAAAGGATTCGACCTCGAATCATCACCTACATCAAAAAGAGAAAGATCAGAAACATTAAATGTAGCATTAATGTTATACTCACCTGGAAGGTCCAACTTGTATGCATTATTATTGATTCTCTCAAGGACTTGAAATGGACCATCCCCTCTAGGATGTAGCTTGGACTGCTTACGGGCTGGAAATCTTTCCTTTCTCATATGCACCCAAACCCAATCACCCGGTTCAAAGATGACTTGTCTATGGCCCTTATTGACTTTGGCGCATATTGCTCATTCTTCTTTTCTATGTGTTGCCGTACACTTTCATGGAGTTTCTTCACCATCTTAGCCTTCTTTTGACCATTCAAACTAATCCTTTCATGAACTGGCAATGG
>CM043703.1:40063226-40095726 GCA_023935145.1 Bretschneidera sinensis
TTAGAATACACTTTGTATGCTTTCATTAAGGCACAGGGTAAGACAAACCAAAGATGTGAAGTATTAATTACGCAGGTTGTTGAAGAGAACAAGGAAATAAGGAGCCAAGTGTCCAAATTGATGGGCTTCTTGAGTGTGAATGAGCGAGGTAAATTCCCTTCTCAAGCTCAGTCTATACCCCATGGTCAACACATGGCACAAGGAAATCTGAAAGATGTGAATGCTATTGTGACAAGAAATGGTAAGTCATCACACATCCCAACAATGAACAAATATGAGGATGTGGAAAAGGGTCAAGGTAGTAGTGATGCCGAGCTGCCCAAGAACCCTGAGGTTACCAAGAGCCCTGTTAAGGCACCATTCCCTCAAGCCTTAAAATCAAACAAGAAAAATTTGGACCTCAAAAATGAAATCCTAGAGAACTTAAGGCAAGTAAAACTTAATCTTCTTCTTTTGCATATGTTTAAACAAGTTCCTACTTATGCAAAAGTTCTCAAGGATTTGTGTACAATTAAAAGGAAGCACCATGTAAAGAAAATAGCTTTCCTGATAGAGCAAGTTAGTGCTTTAATTGAGCAAAGGATTCCCCCCAAATATAAGGATCTTGGTTGTCCAACCATTGCATATAGCATTGGAAATAATGAGGTTGGACAAGCATTGCTAGATTTAGGAGCTAGTGTAAATCTGATGTCATTTTCTATTTATTTGCAGTTAGGATTGGGAGAGATAAAACCAACCACTGTGGTATTGTAATTGGTTGACCGTTTAGTCAAAGTACCTCGGGGTGTGGTAGAGGATGTTCTAATTCAAATTGAAAAATTTTATTATCCTGTTGATTTCCCAATCCTTGATACTACTTCTGCTGTTGACACTAACTCTAAAATTCATTTGATTTTGGGTAGACCTTTCCTTGCCACTGCAAATGCTCTTATTAATTGAAGGAATGGATTCATGAAGCTATCCTTTGGAAACATGACCCTCGAGGTGAACATCTTCAATGTTGCAAAACAACCAGAAGATGATGATGAGAGCCACCAATTATATATGATTGAGTCAATCATTGATATGGGAGTTTTTATAGCTCATGATTTTGATCCTCTTGAGTATTTTCTTGTTAATTCTGAGTTTAATTCTATTAATGATAAATCTGATGTAATTGATATTTGTGCTATTTTTGATAAATCTCAGGATTTTGGCACTCGGACATGGCAACCGAAGTTTGAGGAGTTGCTTGAGAGAAGCGAGAAACAAATTCCCTCAAGTGTGGAAACGACCAAAGTTGAATTAAAGCCGCTGCCTAAGGGGTTAAAGCATGTTTTCCTCGGTCCAGGTGATACTTTTCCTATTATTATCTCATCTGAATTATCTGAGTCTCAAGGTGAGAAATTAATTTGGACCTTAAATGAACATAAATCAGCCTTAGGTTGGAGCATGGCTGATTTAAAAGGTGTTAGTCCCTTGGTTTGTTCTCATAAAATTAATTTGGATGAAGGAACTAGCCCTTGTAGAGACCCCCAGCATAAGCTTAACCCCACTATGAAAGAAGTAGTGAAAAATGAAGTGTTAAAACTATTAGATGCGGGAATTATATATCTCATAGCTGATAGTAAATAGGTAAGTCCTACATAGGTCGTTCCTAAAAAGTCAAGTGTCACTGTGGTAAAGAATGACCTAGGAGAGTTAGTCCCTACGAAACTTGTTATCAGGTGGTGAATGTGCATTGATTATAGAAAATTAAATGCTGCCACCCGGAAAGACCATTTCCCACTCCCCTTTATCGATCAAATTCTTGAGCGTGTAGCTGGTCATCATTTTTATTGTTTTTTGGATGGTTATTCTGGTTATTATCAAATTGAAATTGCATTAGAAGACCAAGATAAAACCACTTTCACTTGTCCTTTTGGTACTTATGCTTTTCATGGAATGCCATTTGGATTGTGTAATGCACCTGCTACTTTTCAACGTTGCATGATGAGCATTTTTATATGGTTGAAAATTGCATGGAAGTTTTTATGGATGATTTGACTATTTTTGGATCTTCATTGATGCATACTTATTGAATTTAGAGAGAGCATTGATTCGTTGTGAGGAAAAGGAATTAGTTTTAAATTGAGAAAAATTCCATTTCATGGTACCTTCAGGTATTATCTTAGGGCATATTATTTCTTCTAAGGGGATAAAGGTTGATCAATCTAAGATTAAATTAATCTCTAAGTTGCCTACACCTAAGACAGTAAAGGATGTGATATCCTTTCTTGGTCATGCTGGTTTTTATAGGAGGTTCATACAAAATTTTTCCAACATATCTAGACCACTATATGTTCTCCTAGTTAAAGATGCCCCATTTGAGTGGACACAAGCTTATCAAGAAGCCTTTAAAATGCTGATTGGCAAGCTTACTTCAGCACCCATAATGCAGTCACCTGATTGGACTTTACCTTTTAAGATCATGTGTGATGCTAGTGACTTTACTGTAGGTGTTGTTCTTGGACAGCGAAGAGAGAGGAAGCCTTTTGTCATTTACTATGCTAGTAAAACCCTAAATAGTGCTAAGATGAATTACTCCACCACTGAAAAAGAATTACTAGCTGTAGTATTTGCTTTGGACAAGTTTTGTGCTTATTTGATTGGTTCTCCTATTCTTATTTTCACAGATCATGCAGCCCTTAAGTACCTTCTTACAAAGAAGGATGCTAAGGCACGACTAATACGGTGGATCTTACTCTTGCAAGAATTTGACATAACCATCAAAGACAAGAAAGGAGTAGAGAACGTAGTGGCTGACCATCTCTCGAGGCTCACATTTGAGGACACGTCTGATGACATGCCAATCAAGGATGATTTTCCCGATGAGCAATTACTCTCTATTATTTCTCTACCATGGTTTGCTCATATCGTGAATTATTTGGCTATTGGTGAGATACCAATGGATTGGAGCGCTCAAGACAAGAGGAAGTTCTTGACTGAGGTTGTTGTGCGATTATCTGCCTAAATAAATAAGCAAATAATCGCACTCGTTTTACTTGCAAGTGCACAAGGTCAACTTAGTAGTATAGTGTGCGAAAGCAAGATCATCTCCACAAGGATTGGTGAATTTCGTTTTAGAATTATATTCGCAATGTAAAAAGATAGAAATAATAAAAGAGTTTGTTTTGATAAAGATAAAATAATAAAGATAAAGGCGTAGGGACATAATATCCACCACTAATTATGCTACTACAATATAACAGTATGTCAATGCTTTAATCATGCCATGTATACCTAATGTTTGTCAACCTAAGGGCATGGTTCTACTCCTTAAGCTATTGATTTCCCTAAGCAACGAGTTAGGCATGGTATCTACTCTAAGTCTTCTCTTTCTTAAGGTATTCAGCATGGTGTATTCTTAGTTGTTCCTTAAGAGAACATAGGATCTATGCAAATCGACAACCACACGAGACCTAGGGCATGGTATCTACTCTCGGTTTCCCATGTTGATTAACCCAAGAATCCGGTGTGGATATCTTTTGTTACTAATGTCAGACCTAGGACTCAGTCGTCCAAAGTGATCTAACTAACAAGTCCATACCACATGCACATATTGATTAGACATATACATATGAGGAATTTAAATAAAAGCAGGTATTAATCAAGTTAAGCATCACAACATAAATATCGCAAAGGTGCCAATACTATATTTATGGAGTAAACATAATTAGGGCTTCAACCAAGCCCTACTAAGAATTTAATTACACATAATAAAATAAAAAGAAAAGAAGAAACCCGAAAACATTATGGACAAGAGTCGTCAATTCGTCTCCACAATCTCTTCCTTCGGGCTCGTCCGGCCTCCGGCCTCTCGACCTAAAAACTAAACTAAAACTAAAAGAAGATTGAAAGATAAAATAAGGGATTAGATGATGTCCATTGTGTGTGTTTTACAGGTGTATTTATAGAGGGTGAGTAATCCTAGAAGGCTCAGGAACCCTAAACTTTCCTAAAACATAAAACTCCTTTATTTCCAAAACTGGTTCTGCTGCTTTACTGTTCACGCCCGTACATGTGAGCTCGATCGCGTGCGTGGTGCGCTCGATTGCCAGTCTATGCTCGATCACATAGAGGAGTGCGCTCGATAGCAAGTCTGCGCTCGATCGCACAGAGGAGTGCGCTCGATCGTACTCTAGCCAGCAGCTGCTCTAGGATTTCCAGATTTCTTCCTTTAAGTGCCAAAAATGCTTCTTTTTCTCTAGGACCCTATAAAAACGTGTAAAACACAAAAGTGAAGTAAAATAGACTAAAACATATAGACAAAGAGCTTAACAAATGTAAATTAAGGGGCTTAAATATGAATATTTAAGCACCTATCACACCCCCAAACTTACATATTGCTAGTCCCTTAGCAATTCAAAACTAAAAACTAAATGAAAAATAAAGATACATAGATAAATCCGCTGTTCATGGTGTCCACAAAAGTTAAAGTATCGCACAAAACCATGACGTGCATTCATGAGCAAGCTTAAAAATACAAACTCATCTTCGTAATGAATCCAAGTTTTAAACGTTGATTACTTATATGAGGTAGGTTAAGGCATCACAAGTCTGATTTTTATTGTGGTGAATTAGCACATAAAGATGAAGCTTCCAAATATCTCTAATGTATAGTGTTTTAGTGTCTTAACATTTATCGAATTTCTTATCAGAATAAACACAAGTGGCATAGTTTTCATTTTTTTCTTTTTCTTTTATTATGAGCTTTTTTTTTTTTTTTTGCTAAGTTGAGTTCCATTAAGCTTTCTAGTTGACCCATGTAGCGAGTGTTTAGCCAATGACTCCCAAACCAGATGGTTTTAGGGCATTAGGTGTAGAGACACCCCTAAGGACTTTCTAACTCGAGTCAAAAAGGCTATGAAACTAACTAGTCTTAATGCTTCTAAGCAAAATTCCCACCTTTTGACGTGACACTCACTGCTTACTAAGGCAAGAGGGCCAGTTACTCAGTGGAAAGTTTGGTTACTGATCATTAGGAGCACTTTTCTTTTTTGAGCAATAACAATTTTTTTTCTTTTTTTTTTCCTATTCCAAAATGTGAATCTAATAAGTCATCCGATTCACAGTTAAGCCGAAGAAACATACATAAAAATTACATGTCATACCCCACACAATTATGTGCTAATGTGCTCATGTTAGTTTAGGTCAAACTTGTGAATCCTTAAATGCCTAAAAGTAGGTGATTAAGGTTTAAAACTTAATTATTAGCCCATGTGTTCAAGGTTTTAAGTTCACTTATGAAGTCAAATCATTGTATTCGTTTAGATCAACCAAAAATTTTTAGAACAAAATGAACATGTATTTATCTTTTAAACAAAAAAATTGGGACATAATGTGTGTGTGAATGTGTCCCCATACCCCCAAACTTAAATTGCACATTTTCCCTATTATGCGAAAAGCATGGAAGGATCTGACCTAGGAGATGGAGAACTCGTTGAGCTGGCATGGCTCATAGCACACCCCCAAACTTTGAACGGATGTACACAATGTCTCTAAAAAAAAAGGAAAAACTAACATAATACGGGAAAACAAAGAGTATGAAAAAATTAATAACTAATAATAAATATAAAAAAAATAATAAAAGGATAAGTTGTTGGGTGCCTCCAATGAGCGCTAAGTTTAACATCTTCAGCCGGACTAAGCTTTATTTTACTCCAAAACTAAGATTGGTAGCAACTAGCATAGGAAATGTCTTGTTCTCTCCCATATAAGCATAAGGTAAGTGCTCTGGCAACTGCTTGAATTCCAAGTTAAGTGCTTGTAAAATAAAAGGGAAAATAGTATTAGTAGGCACATGAGAGTCAAATGGATCGGTGTACTTACTTGGAGGCTTTGGAAAGGCCTCAAGGAGGTGCACAATTTTGATGATGTCATCAGTAACATTCTTAAACTCGGGCTCGATATCCGATCTTGTGACACTATAGGTAAGAGTAGTTTCTAATGGATCAACGTGATGGACCTGCAAGGTGTTCTCAACAACACCTGGAGTAGGTGTTGTTTGGGCTGGAAACTCTTCCTCAACAACACTTAGAGTATGTATTGTTTGGGCTGGAAATTCACCTTGCTTTCTTCCACTTAGCTCCTTAACCAATTCCCCCATTTGAACCTCGAGTCTTTGAATAGCTTGCTCATGCCTGGCAGTGGTTTGTTTTTGCTGATCTAGTGAAGTCATCAATGTTGTCATTAGTTGCTGTTGTTGAGTAGTCAATTGCTTTACAAGACTCTCTAGGTCACTATTTTCTGATTTCAGCACTAGTTGGGCTACTAGTTGAAAGTTTCTTTGCTGTCCTTGAAGATTCAAAGCATTGTGATTGTTGCTCCATGAGAGGTTGGGGTGGTGCTGCCATCCAGGATTGTAGGTATTTATATATGCATTGTGCGGTCTCTCATAATTTGCTTGCTCTTGATCTGTATATAAATATAAAGGGCAAGTTTCAGAAGTGTGATTAAAATGAGAACATATGTCACATACTTGGAGTGGTTTGGCTCGCGGACTAGGTGAGATGTTTTGAGTAGTCATGGTGTTTATGAGTATATCTAGCTTCCTCTCCATAGCATTTAGATAAGCATAACTAGCTTCCACCATTGGTGCTTCTCCTTCGAATGACTTAGTTGCAAAACTTCAGTGTAGCAGTTTCAGTACTGCTTCTCGGGTACTTTCTGGAGCTTTTGCGCTCGATCGCACCAAGAACAACGATCGATCGCACTGGGCTTGCACTCGATCGCACAAGGGAGTGCGCTCGATTGTAATGAGGAGATAAATTCCTCCCCTGCACACTTGAACAAAAACAGAAAACGAAAAGAAGGAATAAATCTGATTTTTGATAAAAATAAAAATAAAACAGAACAGAATAAAATAAAATAAATAACGAAAATAATTCCAAAAAGAAATTTAGCACAATCCCAAGCAACGGCGCCAAAAACTTGTTGTGCGATTATCTGCCTAAATAAATAAGCAAATAATCACACTCGTTTTACTTGCAAGTGAACAAGGTCAACTTAGTAGTATAGTGTGCGAAAGCAAGATCATCTCCACAGGGATTGGTGAATTTTGTTTTAAAGATAAAATAATAAAGATAAAGGCGTAAAGACTTGATATCCACCACTAATTATGCTACTACAATATAACAGTATGCCAATGCTTTAATCATGGCATGTATACCTAATGTTTGTCAACCTAAGGGCATGGTATCTACTCCTTAAGCTATTGATTTCCCTAAGCAACGAGTTAGGCATGGTATCTACTCTAACTTTTCTCTTTCTTAAGGGATTCAGCATGGTGTATGCTGAGTTGTTCCTTAAGAGAGCATAGGATCTGTGGAAATCGACAACCAGACAGGACCTAGGGCATGTTATCTACTCCCAGTTTCCCATGTTGATTAGCCCAAGAATCCGGTGTGGATATCTTTTGTTACTAATGTCAAACCCAGGACTCGTTCATCCAAATTGATCTAACTAATAAGTCCATACCACATGCACATATTGATCAGACATATACATATGAGGAATTTAAATAAAAGCAGGTATTAATCAAGTTAAGCAACATAACATAAATATCGCAAATGCGCCAAAACTAAATTTATTGAGTAAACATAATTAGGGCTTCAACCAAGCCCTACTAAGAATTTAATTACACATAATAAAATAAAAAGGAAAGAAGAAACTCGAAAATATTATGGAGAAGAGTCGTCAATTCGTCTCCACAATCTCTTCCTTCGGGCTCGTCCGACCTCCGTCCTCCCGACCTAAAACTAAACTAAAACTAAAAGAAGATTGAAAAATAAAAGAAGGGATTAGATGATGTCCATTGTGTGTTTTACAGGTGTATTTATAGGGGGTGAATAATCCTAGAAGGCTCAGGAACCCTAAACTTTCCTAAAACAGAAAACTCATTTATTTCCAAAACTGGTTCTGCTGCTTTACTGTTCACGCCCGTGCATGTGCGCTCGATCGCGTGCGTGGTGCGCTGGATCAGTAGTCTGTGCTCGATCGCACAAAGGAGTGCGCTCGATCGCAAGTCTGCGCTCGATTGCACAGAGGAGTGCGCTCGATCGCACTCTAGCAAGCAGCTGCTCCAGGATTTCCAGATTTCTTCCTTTAAGTGCCAACTATGTTTCTTTTTCTCCAAGACCCTATAAAAACGTGTAAAACACAAAAGTGAAGTAAAATAGACTATAACATATAGACAAAGAGCTTAACAAATGTAAATTAAGGGGCATAAATATGAATATTTAAGTACATATCAGAGGTACGTAATTTTTATTGGGATGACCCTTGTCTTTTCAAATACTGCCCTGACCAAATTTTAAGGTGTTGCATCCCTAATGAAGTGATTGCCAGCGTCTTGGAATTTTGTCACTCCCAAGCTTGTGGGGGCCACTTTTTAGTGAAAAAAACCGCTGCAAAAAGTTTACAGTGTGGATTTTATTGGCCTACCTTGTTTAAAGATGCAAATATCTATTGTCGCTCATGTGAAAAGTGTCAGAAGTTAGGAGCTGTGTCTCGTCATAATATGATGCCCTTAAACCCAATTTTAGTGATTGAAATCTATGATTATAGGGGCATTGATTTTATGGGACCATTTCCTCATTTTTTCGGATATCAATATATCATTGTGGCAATAGATTATATGTCAAAATGGGTAGAGGTAGCAGCTTGCCGGATCAATGATAATAGAACGGTAATTAAATTTCTCAAAGAAAATGTATTATCTCGATTTGGTACACCACGTGCTATAATTAGTGATCGAGGTACGCATTTTTGCAACCGTTCTTTTGAAGCTTTGATGAGAAAATATAGGGTGTTACATAAGATCTCTACTGCCTACCACCCTCAGATGAGTGGACAGGTAGAACTTGTAACTAGGGAAATTAAGCAAATTTTAGAAAAAACGGTCAACCCGGATCGTAAGGATTGGTCTTTGAGACTAGTTGATGCACTTTCGGCCTACCATACAGCTTTCCAAACTCCCTTAGGTATGTCACTGTTGGTATTTTGTCCGAGGTTTAAACAAGAAGGTGGAAGAATAAATTCAGCAAGGAGTGCACACCAGTGTGCGCCGTAGCCCAGCCTTGTCCAGGCCTCGGCGCCTAGCAAGGAGGAGTGTTGAAGGAAGGGGCAAGCCGCAGCGCTGCCTCCCCCAGGCCACGGCGCTGCCTTCCCCAGGCCACGGCGCCTAGAGGGTCAGCAAGTGTGCCCTGCTCCAGGCCACAGCGTGCCCTGTTCTACCCCACGGCGCTAGGCACACTGATGCACACATATTTTAGCCTCTTGAATGGTTCGTGAGACATGCTCAAAATGCATAGGATCACTAAGGATTGATCAAGGGCCATGGTTTATTGGTCATCAAGATCTAAGGGTGGAGAATGGCACTCAAGATTGGACAAGAAGTTGGTGCACTATATAAAGGGTCACCTAGCTTCATTGTAACAAAAAAGAAAAACTTGTGATTAAAAGTGAGATCAATTGTAAGAGTGCAAAGACACTAAACTCAAGAGAGATTCTGTAGAGAGACTGATTGTTTAGAAAGAGAGAGAGAGTAGAATAGAAAGGGATTCAAAGGCATAAGGGGAATATTCTTGGGAAAATTCCAGGGTTAGTTCTTATCACTTTCTTCTTCTTCTTCTTCTTTTGTTCTTCAAGAACTTGTGAGTTCTTGGAAGGGTGTTGCTGATTTTAAAGAACTTCATTGACAAGATAGTGCAGAAGCTCGGAGGAGCTCACGGGGACGTAGACATATTGCCGAACCTTGTCAACAAATTTCTTGTGTTCTTTTCTTTCTTACTTTGATTGGTTGCTATTTCTTTTTCTTTATACAAGTCACTCTAGACTTGGGTGTTTGGAAGATCACCTCATGGGCATCATCTAAGGTGGTTTCCCAACAGTGGTATCAGAGCTTTGGACAGTGGTATCAGAGCTTGCACAACTGGGTATCAGAGCAAGAACAGAAGGTATCGGAGCAAGACTCCATGAATCAAAGAACAAACTTCAAGAACAGAGTAAAGATCAAGATCAGATCGTGTTCTTGAGGTTGATTCAAGAACGATGTTGAGATCAATCTTCGATCATGTTCTTGAGGTTTAGAAGAATTTGGAAAACATTTATGGGTGCTGCACATATCTAGGATCATCTCCGCAAGATGGGTTCAAATTTCGTTGTTGAGAAGTTTGATGGAAAGGGAGATTTTTCCCTATGGAAGCAGAAGATCAAGGCTGTTCTTATGCAACAGAAGGTGGACTTGGCTATTGGAGAAGATGATGCTTTTCTAGCAAGTATCACGGAGGACCAACGGATTGAAATGAAAAAGATGGCATACATCACCATCTTCCTATATATGTCAGATAGTGTCACAAGGGAATGCGGAGACTCGGAAGATCCTGATATCATATAGAAGAAACTAGATGAGTTGTTTCTTACCAAAACTCTCCCAAATAAAATTATCTTCTTAAAAGAATCTTTGCTTTTAAAATGGATCCTAATAAAGAGTTGCAAGATAATCTTGATGTCTTTAATAAACTAGTTCAAGATTTGGCTAGTTGTAGTATTAAATTCCCGGATGAACAATTGGCTGTTAAGTTATTAAATTCTTTTCCTGATTGTTTTGATAGTTTAATTAATGCAATTGAATATGGAAGAGATACCCTAACTAAAGAAATTGTAGTCAATGCTATAAGGGCTCATGATTTCAAAGCCAAGAGTAGGGAGGCATCAAGTGGGGAAGGGCTGTTCGTAAGAGGAAGGCCAACAACTCGGAATGGCAGTAGCAACCATGGCAACTACCGGGAGAAATCAAAGGGTAGAGGGCAGAGCCATGGGAAAACACATTCCAAGCCAAGATTTGGAGGAAAGAGGTGCTTCTACTACAACAAGAAGGGTCACTTCAAGAAAGATTGCAAGAAAAGGTTGTGGGATGAGAGAGGGAGAAGCCATACCAACAATGGAGACGCTTCGGTTGCCAAAGGAGAACAATAAGATGATATTCTTGTTGTGTGCTCAAATGTGAGCAGGAGGCAAGGGAGTATTAAATGGATTATGAATTTCAGGTGCACTTATCACATGTACCCTCACAAGGAATGGTTCAAGAATTTCAAGGAGATCAATGATTGAAGGGTTTTCTTGGGGAATGACAATTCTTGCAAAGTGAGGGGGACAGGAGACATCCAGTTGAGGATATTTGATGGAGTCACAAGGCTACTGCGAAATGTAAGGTATCTCCCGGATTTGAGGAGGAATTTGATCTCATTGGGGTAGCTAGATTCCATGGAGTATACATACAAAGCTGAGGGAGGAAAAATCAAGGTAACCAAGGTTTCTTTGATAGTGATCAAAGCAGCAATCAAAGATGGACTCTATGAGATGATCGATGAGACAAAAATTAAGGTCAAGCAGCAAGCTTGACGGTTGAGATGGATAAGGCAGCACTTTGGCACAATCGCTTGGGACATATTAGCGAAAAGGGGCTGCAAGTTCTCAACAAGGATGGTCTACTTGGTGGAGACAAAGTAGAGAAACTGGATTTATGTGAGAGTTGCATTCTTGGGAAGTAACATCGGGTCAGCTTCAACACCGGAGTGCACAAGTCTAAAAGGATTCTTGACTACATCTATACGGATCTTTAGGGACCAGCAAGGACACCAACACAGGGAGGTAATCATTACTTTCTGTCTTTAATTGATGATTATTCAAGAATGGTTTGGGTTTATTTGCTTAAAAATAAATCATATGCTTTGAATAAATTTATGGTGTGGAAAAATTTGCTGAAGACTTAAATGGGTAGGGTAGTTAAGGTGTTAAGAACCAATAATGGCTTAGAATTTTTTAATAAGGATTTTGATAAATTCTGTGAATTAAATGGCATTCTAAGACATAGAACGGTTGTGAAAACCCCTCAGCAAAATAGAGTTGCTGAGAGGATGAATAGAACCCTTATGGAAAAGGTTAGGTGTATGTTAATTGGGTCCGGTTTACCAAAATATTTTTGGGGAGAAGCTGTGTCTACAGCTGCATACTTGGTTAATAGATCACCCTTTAGTGCTTTAGAGCTCAAGACTCCTATGGAAATGTGAAGTGGAAAACCCCCTGAGTTAAACAACCTTATGACTTTTGGATGTGCTGCATATGCACATCAAAAGGATGATAAACTTAACCCAAGGTCTAGAAAATGTGTGTTTTTAGGGTATGGTGATGGGGTTAAGGGGTATAAGTTGTGGTCCTTAGAACTAAAAGGAATGAAACTCATAATAAGTAGGGATGTTATTTTTAATGAATTGTTATTTCCCTACTTGGAGAAAACTAACCCTGTAGGGGCTAGTGAGCAAACCAGTCCTGAATTTGTGGAGCATCGCATCAAAGGGAATTCGGTTCAGGTAGATCAAGGAAGGAAAGAGGGTTCAGACCAGGTAGAGCCCATTGATGAAGGCCAAGCTCAAGAAACTCAAAAGGAGGCTGAATTAGAAGGGGTTAATGTAGCAAGAAACTCAAGGAAGAAATGGATTCTTTGAGGAACAACAACTCTTGGGTATTGATGCCCAAACCAGAAAACAGAGAGTTGTGGATTGTAGATGGATCTACAAGATCAAAGAAAGGAACACTCCAGGGGATGAAGTCCGGTATAAAGCTAGGCTAGTGGCGAAGGGGTTCACACAAAAAGAAGGCATAGACTTCACCGAAATATTCTCACCAGTTGTGAAATACAAGACGATCAGGATAGTGTTAGCATTGTTGGTCCAATTCAATTGGGAAATTGAGCAAATGGATGTGAAGACAATGTTCTTACATGGAGAGCTTGATAAGACCATTTACATGAGGCAACCCGAAGGTTATGAGGAAGGAAGGCAGGTAGATTTGGTGTGCCAACTGAATAAATCTCTATATGGCCTAAAGCAATCACCTCAGCAATGGAATAAGATGTTTGATTCCTTTGTAACCAACCTAGGTTTCATGAGGAGCTACTATGATTCGTGCTTGTATTACAAGGGGCATAAGGTAGAGGAAGTGGTGATCATTCTGATCTATGTTGATGACATGTTGCTGGCTGGGAGTAGCATGGAAAGGATAAGAAAATTGAAGGCTCAACTCAGTGAGGAGTTTGAGATGAAGGATCTTGGCCATGCACAGAAGATCCTTGGGATGTGTATCATCTGGGAAAGGGAGAGAAACAGATTGAAGATCTCTCAAACTTCCTACATAGAGAAGATGATATCTAAGTTCTCTATGGAAGATAGTAAACCAATGAAGGTTCCCTTTGCTGGTCATTTCAAATTCTCTAGCGATCAATGTCTAAGATCAAATGAGGAGAAGAAGGAAATGGAAAAGGTCCCCTACTCTAGTGCGGTTGGTTCAGTCATGTTCATGATGGTAAGCACTAGACCTGACATTGGTCATGCAATGAGTGTCCTCAGTAGGTTTATGAGTAATCCTGGAAAGGAGCATTAGCTTGGGATGAAGTGGTTGCTGAGGTACTTGAAGGGAAGCCCAGATGTGGGGTTGGTTTATGAGAAGAGGGGTAAGTTCATCTGCCTTGAAGGTTATGCTGATTCTGACTATGGAGCAGACCGAGATAAAAGGAGATCGATTACTTCCTACTTCTTCAACTTAAATAGATGTTGTGTAAGTTGGAAGGCTCAGTTGCAGTCGGTGGTAGCACTCTTAACAACCGAGGCTGAGTACATAGCGGCTATGGAAGCCATCAAGGAGGCTATGTGGTGCAAAGGGTTGCTGGAAGAGTTGAAGGTACTAGAGGAGTAGGTTGTGGTGTATTCGGATAGCTAAAGTGTATTTCATTTATGCAAGAATCTGGTGTTCCATGAGAGGACAAAGCACATGGATGTTCGGTACCATTTCATTCGGGAAAATGTTACGAAATGATGCATCCATATGGACAAGGTGGCCACGGAAGAAAACCCTGCGGATTTAGGTACTAAAGTTCTACCTCTAAGTAATTTCAATCATTGCATTAGACTACTTAGGATTAGAGTCGGTTGATATGATGACACAAGATGAGTTTAGATACTGAGTTCTCTGCACAATGGGTTCGGGTTTAAACTCTTGGACAAAGGTAAAGATTGTTGGTATTTTGTCCGAGGTTTAAACAAGAAGGTGGAAGAATAAATTCAGCAAGGAGTGCACACCAGTGTGCGCCATAGCCCAGCCTTATCTAGGCCATGGAGCCCAGCAAGGAGGAGTGTTGAAGGAAGGGGCAGCTGCAGCACTGCCTCCCCCAGGCCATGGTGCCTAGAGGGGCAGCAAGTGTGCCCTGCTCCAGGCCGCAACGCGCCCTATTCTAGGCCGTGGTGCAAGGCACACTGATGCACACATGTTTTAGCCTCTTGAATGGTTCATGAGACATGCTCAAAACATATAGGATCACTAAGGATTGATCAAGGGCCATGGTTGATTGATCATCAAGATCTAACGGTGGAGAATGACACTCAAGATTAGATAAGAAGTTGGTGCACTATATAAAGGGTCACCTAGTTTCATTGTAACAAAAAAGAAAAACTTGTGATTAAAAGTGAGATCAATTGTAAGAGTGCAAAGACACTAAACTCAAGAGAGATTCTGTAGAGAGGCTGATTGTTTAGAAAGAGAGAGAGTAGAATAGAAAGGGATTCAAAGGCTTGTAAGAGGAATTTTCTTGAAAAATTCCAGGGTTAGTTCTTATCACTTTCTTCTTCTTCTTCTTCTTTTGTTCTTCAAGAACTTGTGAGTTCTTGGAAGGGTGTTGTTGATTGTAAAGAACTCCATTGATAAGATAGTGCAGAGAGCTTGGAGGAGCTCACGGGGATGTAGGCACATTGCCGAACCTCATCAACAAATTTCTCGTGTTCTTTTCTTTCTTGCTTTGATTGGTTGCTATTTCTTTTTCTTTATAAAAGTCACTCTAGACTTGGGTGTTTGGAAGATCACCTCCTGGGCATTATTTAAGGTGGTTTCCCAACAGTCACCTTATAGGCTTATGTTTGGAAAGCCTTGCCACTTACCTATAGAGCTTGAGCATCGATCTTATTGGGCCATCAAGCACTTCAACTTTGACATGGGAGAAGCAGATAAGCTTAGGAAATTTCAGTTGACCGAGCTAGAGGAGTTGAGAAATTATGCTTATGAGAACTCTAGAATCTATAAGGCTAAAATGTAAGTATTTCGTGATAACAAAATTTTAAGAAAAACATTTAAGCCTAATGATCGGGTATTCTTATATGATTCTAGACTCCATAAGCACCCAGAAAAACTTCAGTAGAGGTGGACCGACCCTTTTATAGTAAAGAATGTTTTTGCAAATAGGGTGGTAGAAATAGAGGATACTAGAGATGGTCAGATCTTTAAAGTAAATAATCAACGCCTTAAAATCTTAATTGATAGGCAAGATCTGAAAGTGGAAGAAATTCCACTTATGGATCCGGTCTATCAACCTTGACCACACCAACATGTATGTTTTTATTTATTTTTCTTTTGTTTGTTTTATTTTTAGTTAAGTTTATTTCAATTTCAATTTTTAGTTTTTTTTTCTAGTTTGATTTAATCTAATTTTTAGTTTAAAGGTTATTTTTATCAATTATATTTTACTAATTTTATTTTGCACAAACAAGTTTTTGTACAAGAAACAGTTCCGGGTCGCACCTAGGCCCAATAGAGTGCGCCTCGGCCCACAGCATCCAGCAGAGTGCCCTGCGGCCCACCAAAAGCGTGCCTCGCCCAGTAGCATGCAGGCTCATCTCGCCCCAGTCTTCACGCCACTCCCCAGCCTCTCTCGTGCCGCGGTGCACAGCAAAGTGGAATTTGGGCTTTAGGTCTTCAAGCCGCGGCACACACACGAACTAGACCTTTTTAGAACCCCATTTCTGCACTTTCTTCTTCATTTCCACTTTACAAAAACACAACACACTCTCCACTCTCTCTCATCCTCTCTCCAAACCCTCATTTATCCACTCATTTCTCTCACTATTTCTTGCTTCTAACACCATTTCTTGAAGGATTTAGCACTAATATTGCAGATTTTGCTGAAAATTTCTTCAAAACACTTGGTTCTAAGAAGATTTTTGATTCTTCAAGAAGATTTCAAGTTGTTTTTTTTTGTTTGTTTTGTTCTATGTTATATATCAAAATTTCAACAAAAAGAACGACATGTAGTTCCAATGGTGATGCACAATTTTTAGCTTCTGTGCACTTTTGCTTGCAAAGGGAGTTTCCTTTACTTTTTCTTTCACATTGAAGTCAATGCAATTTTTAAAGTTGGGGGTGGAGGAAACGTATTTTTTTCCATTGAACTGCTAGGTGTTACTTTCCCTTTTTGTTTGTTTTTAGCATGCTTTGTGTTAGCCTTGGAGTTAATTCACATGTCAATGAGATGAGCCTAATTGAGATAGCATATAGTGTTTAGAAGAAGTTAAATCTTGCTTCGGTTTGAAAATAATTTAAGTGTCAATCTTCATTTGGTTTGAGACTCTAGTTTGCGGTAAGATTGCATGATTAGTCTAAAATATTTAGAGAAGTTTTATGTGTGATTGTTTTGTGAATACTTTTGCGGTCTCAACAAGCTCTAGAACTTGTTTGATAATCACTTGAGGTGAAATCCTAGAATGCACACTACTTAGGATATGATGTAGGCCATTTTTGGACCGTTTGAGCCTTTCAAACTTACCCTTGCTATATTTATCGCTAGTCACCTATTTGAGCCTTTTCTTGAAAAAGAAATTGAGCCTTGTTTCTTTTGATAACCCATTTATTTACCTTTATGAGCCTAAAAATATTTTATCCTTACCTTTCTTTTAAAAGAACTTAGTTATACACATTTGTTGAGAATCACTTAAGAGGAGTAAGGATGAAATATGAAAAAATATTACTACCATAAACCAAGTATATTAAAGGAGATAAGTTGGGGGTTGTGGAAAAGAAAAGAATGAAAAAAGAGGTGAATAGTCTTATGCCAAAATAAAAAAAAAAAGAAGTGAATTATGGCAAAGAAAGAAGAAAAGAAAAAAAAGTGGTAATCTATTGAGAGAAATGCTCGAAAAATGGTTGAAAGAGTTGGGTGTTGAAGTAAAGTTATCTGGTGCTTAAAGTGGTTGTGTTTAAAACTAAGAGATTGAGTTCTTTTACTTGTTGAATACTTCCCGTTCTTTCTTGACCTTTACCTTAGCCTAACATTACAAGCTTATTAAAGACCTATTGATCTAAGGTAGTGTGATTTTTCTATAATAGTGGAGAGTAATTT
Source organism: Bretschneidera sinensis (assembly GCA_023935145.1). NCBI lineage: Eukaryota > Viridiplantae > Streptophyta > Magnoliopsida > Brassicales > Akaniaceae > Bretschneidera > Bretschneidera sinensis. The sequence continues at coordinate 40,080,466 of CM043703.1, forward strand.
GAAGAGTTAGCCTATGGAGCTTGTTTATGTGATTGATGTCATGAAAATTAATATATTTTTAGAGGCCAAGACTTGTATTCATGAATGTTGTGCATAAAATCATCCTTGTGTTCGGATTAATGGATTGTGGTAAGATGGATGTTAAGAGTCGATAATAACTTTAAGATTAATGTTTGGATTACTTTTGGACTTGGGTGATATTTAATGATTCTATGTGCTGTGTGTTGTGTGAGATTTTTGAGACAAAAAGTTGAATTACTCTTGGATTAACGCTAACATTGCTTTATTTTGTTTTGATTCCTACCATAGCATTCATTTCATATTATCTTGTTTTCACTTGAATTTCTAGGGACTAGCAATAAGCTAGTTGAGGCTTATGATGAGAGTCATAAAATACATCTTAATAGTACTTATTTGTTAGCATTTTAGGGTTGATCTAGGCTCGAATTACATATTTATACCTTAACAATTCTAAAGTGTCATTCTTGGATTATTGACTTATTTCGGTGCATTTTCAGGTACTTTGAGTTTAAAAGAGATAGAAAAGCTATCGTTTCTTGAAGCACTAAAATTCCATGCATATCAAGGTGAAGGAGTAGTTTTGGAACTGCTCCACATCGCAGCACAGAAGGACTGAGTCGCGGCCTCCAGAAACATTCAGAAGTTGCCACCATCAGTGTGCGTCGGGCCTGGACCAGGCTGAGCTGTGGCGCCCAGAGTCTCCACAAGCAACAACACCAGTGTGCGCCACGGCCTGGACCAGGTTAAGCTACGGTGCCCAGAAACTCACCTAACCAAGACCAGGCAGAGCCGCGGCACGAGTAAGTGTGCGCTGCAGTGCGAGCGCGATGCCCTGTTCCTTAATTAGGGTTTTAATGATAGTTTAAACCCGAAAACACCCTCGGACCTTTTGTATTATAAATAGATCACTTAGGGTTTGATAAAGGGAAAATTATTAAGGCTGGAAAACTCAAGAAGGCTACCACATTCTCCCCTATCAAAGTGTTCAAGAATGAACCCTAGGTGTAGTGGAATCTTCAAGTAAGGCGAAGGGATGAATCCCTAGGTGTGGTTGTTCTTAATTTCTATTCTTAATTCAGTTGTAGTTTGGATCTATCGTTAAACATTGTTATGATTTACTTTTTGATTTAATTAAAAGATTTTCTCTTTATCCGATGATTGTATCTTTCCCCTCGATATAAGTCTAGTCATGCTCTTCTTATGTCAACGTTGTTAGATGTGATTGATTCCGGTAGATTTATCTTTTAGGTTTGTCCATTACTGCGATATTGTCATTAAGATATATTGTCGTTTCTTGATAAATCTATAAGATAGGTTATGTGTGCTTGAATTGGAAGTAAAAAGTATTTCATAGCAATTACATTAGGGTTTACATGTGCTTTGATTGAATATTTGCCAATTATCTGTTTGGGATGTGAAACAAGTAATCGAGATAAAAACAATTGAATCAAGATTAGAATAAGGCAACAAACCAAGGGAGGATTCTCAGAACCTTGTTATCTCTCCATTATATTCTTCGTTATATTTACATAATTTTCTTATATTACTCTATTATCAAAACTCATATTCTCTTACTTGATCTTTATCGTTTGTGTTAAGGTTTACACCTTCCCTTGTAGTTCGCTTTTTCTTGTGGGATCGACACCTCAACCATACACAATAACCACCTATTAGTTTGAGTGTAATCACTTCTCTAAGCATGCAAAGATTATCAATCCTCACAATCATATTTAGGAATAGCATAAATCTTAGACAATTGCAAACTAGATTGGTAACCCACTCTTAAACTCATGTAGAATCCAACTCAGTTGAAAACTACATACAAATGCCACCTGATATACCAATATTGACTATATAAATCAACCCAAACATCAACCTTAGTCTTTTTTCTTTATTTAATTAATTAATTTTTTAAAAAAATAGAATTATAAGGAAAATGAACTAAAAACTCTTATAATCCTAAGGAATATAGCAATACATTATCCACCCCTAACCTAATTGGGCAATGTCCTCATTGCTATGAAAAATAAAATAAACCGAACCAAACTAAAAACTGAAACTAAATGAAATAAATTAAAAATAAAAATAAAACAAAACAAAAGAAATGGGGTTGCCTCCCAATTAGTGCTTGGTTTAATGTCGTCAGCCCGATATGTACCCATTTTTCACTCATCAATATATGCTGGTTCGTAAAATGATGCATCCTCTACATCATGCATCTCAAACGAATCATAGTAAGGCTTCAGTCTATGCCCGTTCACCTTAAAGACCTTGTCGGTTTTCAAACTCTTGATTACAACTGCATTGTGAGGAAAAACATTAATAACAATAAAAGGTCTAACCCAACAGGAACATAACTTACCAGGAAATAACTTCAGGCGTGAGTGGAATAAAAGGACTTTTTGCCTAACACTAAAGTTTTTTCGCACAATCATCCTATCGTGGAATGCCTTAGTTTTCTCCTTGTAAGTTCTTGCACTCTCTTAGGCATCATTTCGTATCTCCTCAAGTTCTTGCAGTTGGAGTTTCCTTTGCTCACCCACGGCATCCATCTCTATATTGCATGGCTTTACCGCAAAAAATGCCTTATGCTCTAATTCAACTAGAAGATGGCAAGGCTTACCATAGACTAACCGATGGATGTCTTGTAAGCAATTCTATAAGCCCAAAGTGCATCATCAAGGGATGAACTCCAATCTTTTCTATTCGGGTTGACTGTCTTTTCAAGTACGGATTTCACTTCTCGATTCGACACTTCATCTTGCCTATTGGTTTGTTAATGGTATGTCGTGGATACTTTGTGTTTGATGTTATACTTCTTCAACAATGCTTCAACAAACCGATTGTAAAAGTGTGTACCTTGCTCACTGATCATGGCCTTTGGTGTTCCAAACCTTGCAAAGATGTTAGACTTTACAAAATTGACAACAACTTCAGAATTATCAGTTTTGGTGGCTTTTTCTTCCACCCATTTCGAGACATAATCAACGACAAGTAAAATGTAAAGACTACCAAAAGAAGATGGGAAGGGGTCCCATGAAATCAATGCCTCGAACATCAAAAATCTCAATAAAAAGTATCGCGTTTTGTGGCGTTTGATTCCGGGCACCTAAGTTACCTATTCTTTGACAACGATCACATGACTTGCAAAAGAAGTATGCATCCTTAAACAACGATGGCCAATAAAAACCATAATCAAGCACCTTGAGTGCCATCCTCTTAGGTCCAAAGTGTCCCCCGCATACATAAGAATGAAAAAAGGTAAGAATAGAAGAGAATTCAGATTCGGGTATTGATGAGAATCAACAAGCACCATTAAAGGATCCATTGCATGTTCCAGTTAGGCCAATTACTATAGCAAGATCCAAGAAGATCAAAGCACTTAAAGGGTTGATTCAAGAGATTTGGGCTAATTCTAAAATGGGGCATTCCAAGCTTGGACCAAAGGGAGATGAAGGCGTAACAAATTTAATCCAAGCTATTGATGGGGTTGATCTTGCTTAATTGGTTGTAATTTCCTTAGCAATGGCATGGATTATTGGCTAATTATGGCTTGAGGGGTGTGGAATTAGAAGGAGAAAGTGGCTGATTACTTTCTGATTTCATACTAATTAATTGGCTGATTGACTTGCCTATCTCACACTTTCCTCAAGTGTATTTTTTTTAGTTCTTTCTTTATCTACTTTCTTGTTTTGTAACCAAGTTAGTTTCATTTTTAGTGGGTTGTAGGGCTGAAAGGGTTACATTAGCTTGCACTTATTGTAATGAAGAGAATAGAATAGAAATTAGAAAAACGTGAGGTTTGCTTCCTCTATTAGTTCTTAGAGAACTTATGAACTTATCGAGGATTCTTCCTTATGGCATTCAAATTTTATACCTTCGGTTCGTTATTCAGTTATAATCATTGGGTCAAGATTTATTACTTTATACCATTGGTTCGTGATTCAGTTATAATCATTGGGTTGAGGTTTGTTACTTTATACTTTCGGTTTGTATTTTATTATAAACGTTGGGTCAAGGTTCTCTTTCAAAAAATCCGAAGTTTAGCTTTCTTTGGCAAGTATTCCAATATTGTTTGTTGGGTCTCAAAGCGTGTCGATTGAGGTTCGCATCATTTAGAATCAGAGCCAGCTTCTAAAAATCAGGTTTACTATCCTTTTATCTTCATTTATTGTTATCATCATCTCTTGTTCCGTTTATGTTCATTGATACTGAAGCAACGAATACTATCATTCACCGTACTTATCAAAGTTAATTTTTTCTTGAATCATGACTTTTGCAGTTTCATTTCTTTCTCTAAAAAAATCTTATTCTTATCATTTTCTTTTGATTCGTTGTTTCTATAATATTTTCTTGCCGTCAGTATTGGATTAAATACTAAAATTTGAATTTCTTGATCCAGTTTATTAGTTTAATAAAGAACTGAAAAGGGGAAGCTACGAGTGGAAAAAGACAAGAGAGTGTGAGAATAATATCGGAAAAAAGCCAATTTAAGAGTGAAACACGAGTGTGAGTGACATAATTTGAGTGCAAACACATGAGGTAGTGTGGTGAAGAGTTATTTCTAACACTTCTTTATAGTTTCAATATACATATATATGTCTTCCAAAGGCGACACATCAAGCAAAGAAGGAAGGGAGGAGTCGTCTTTCATGTTACAAGCTATGCAACAACAATTTGAACTCATGAACGTGGTGTACAATGAGATTTAGGATCGGATAGATAGGCAAGACGCTGTTATTACTACGTGGTGTGAGGGGAATCCCCAAAGAGTCCCTAATGCTAGAAGGAAAGAGCGGCATGCACCCGTGGATGATTCTGATGATGACCACGAGGATGAGTTCGAAGATGAAGAGGATCAAGTTTCATTGAATGGTGAAGGCAGGTTCGTGCCAAGGGGAGAAAGGAGTGGTTGTTGTGCGAGTACATACCTAAATAAATAGGTGAATAATCGTACTAGTTATACTTGCAAGTGCACAAGGTCATCAGTGTAGTCTAGTGTGCGAAAGCAAGGTCATCTCCACAGGGATTGGTAAAGTTACTTTTACTTTTAGAATTAGTTTCTCTAAAGTAAAAAGAGATAAATAACTGTTGGAAAGTGATTTGATGATAATAAAGACATAGGGTTTTGATATCCACCACTAGTCATACATTCCCAATGTGTATAAGGTATCAGTGCACTAGCTTTTATTATGTATACTTACTGGTTGCCAACCTAAGGGCATGGTATCTACTCCTTAAGCTATTGATTTCCCTAAGCAACGAGTTAGGCATGGTATCCACTCTAACTCTTTTCTTCCTTAAGGGATTCAATATGGTATCTGCTCGAGTTGTTCCTTAAGAAAACATAAATACTGTGGAAATCGACAACCACATGAGACCTAGGGCATAGTATCTACTCCCGGTTTCCCATGTTGATTAACCCGGGTATCCGGATAAGATATCCCTTGTTACTAATGTTAGACCCAGGACTCAGTCATCCAAATTGATCTAACTAACCCATCCATACCACATGCATACGTTGGCCTTACACATACATATGAGGAATTTAAATAAGCACAGGTGTTAATCAAGTTAAGTAACATAATAAGCTATTGGCAAAGATTTTATCAATGAATAAAAATATGGGAATGCATAACTAGGGCTTCAATCGAGCCCTATAAGAGAGTTAGTTACACATACTAACTAAAGTAAACATTATAAATAAACTAAACATAAAGGAGAAGAATAAACCCGAGAGAAGAGGCGTCAATTCTCTCCCAAGCCCTCAACTCCAAGTAAAAGAAAAGAGAGAAGTGTTTTCTATCTAAGGTGTGTCTTAAGTGTGTGATTTACAAGTGTATTTATAGGTCTTTGAGAAGTCCTAAGAGAACCATGAGTTCCTAAACCTTCCTAAAACAACAATTCTCTTATTTCCAAAATAGGGTTCTGCAGTTTACTGTTCACACCCGTACATGTGCGCTCGATCGTAGTGTGCCTTGCGCTCCATCGCAGTGTGCGCTCAATCTTTCAAGTGTGCGCACGATCGCATGTGCGCTCGATCGCATTGCATATCGATCGCACTTTGTCCAGAGAATGCTCCAGGGCTTCCAGATTTCTTCTTTTAAGTGCTAAAACTGCTTCTTTTTCTCCAAGACCCTATAAAAACATGTAAAACACACAAATGAAGTAAAAGAGACCAAATTAATGTAATAAAGGACCTAACAACTGTAAATAAGGGGGCTTAAATATGAATATTTAAGCATCTATCACACCCCCAAACTTACATATTGCTAGTCCCTTAGCAATACTAAATTAAAAACTAAAATGAAAGACATAGATAAATCCAATGTTCATGGTTTCAATCAAAAGTCTAGATTTAAGACAAAACTATGATGCGCATTCATGAGCAAGCTTAACAAATGTAAACATATTTTTGCAATGAATAAGAGTTTTGAACATAAATCATATTCATGAGGTAGTTTAAGACATCACAAGTTTGACTTTGGTGTGTGGTGACTAGCACATAAAAGATTGGGTATCCAAGAAATTCAAACGTGTAGAGTTTCGATGACTCAAGATTCACCAAACTTCCTATTAGAGTCAACAAACATGGCATAGACTTTTATTTGCGAGATTTTTTGCCACATTAGTTCCCTTAAGCTTTCTTGCTGACTCATGTAACGAGTGTTTAGCCAATGACTCGTAAACTAGATGGTTTTAGGGCATTAGGTGTAAAGACACCCCTAAGGACTTACTAGCTCGAGTCAACAAGGCTACAAAACTAACTGGTCTTAATGCTACCCTTTAGAATTTTCCACCTTTTGACGTGACACTCAATACTTACTGAGGCAAGAGGGACAGTTACTCAGCAGAAAGTTCTTTTTAGTGATCATTTAAGATTTTCCACCTTTTGACGTGACACTCAATGCTTACTGAGGCAAGAGGGCCAGTTACTCAGCGGAAGATTTGTTTTATTGATCATTAGGAGCATTTGTTTCTTTTGAGCACTAATCAATCTTTTCTATTTTCATATGCCAATATGTCAATCTAATAGGTCATCTAGTTCACAGTCAAGCAAAAGAAACATACAAATCCAAATAACTTGTCATACCCCACACGATCATGTGCTAATGTGCTCGTGATAGTTAAGCTAAACTTGTGAATTCTTAAATGCCTAAAGGGCAGTGATCTAGGTTCAAAACTTGATTATTGGCTTATATGTTCAAAGTGTTAAGCTCGCTGATGAAGTCGAATCATACAATTTTGTTTAGATCACAAAAAAAAAAGTTTATTGGACAGAATGAACATGTATTTATCTACGAAAATAGCAAAAAAAAAAATGTAGGACATAGTGTAGTGTGTGAATGTGTCCCCATACCCCCAAACTTAAAATGCACATTGTCCCCAATGTGTGAGTAGCATGGAAAGATCTAACCTGGGAGTTGGAGAACTGATGGCTAACATGGCTCGTAGCATGCCCCCAAACTTCAACTGGATGCACTGACACTGTCCTTGAAAAAGAAAGAAAGCAAATATAAAATGAAAAACAAGTAATAAATAATGGACAAATGAACTATTAAATACTAAAAAAAAAAACTACAAAAAGGATATGCAATGGGGTGCCTCCCATGAGCGCTAAGTTTAACGTCTTCAGCCAGACGTGGTACTCTCTCACTGCTGATCATCAGGTGGTGCAGTCGGAGAGGTACTAGGTGCTGGAGGTAGGCGATCAAGAATGTCCTACAACATGGCCTCCTTACCAGAGGTGCTTGAGCTTAATAGGTGATCAAATTTTTACTTTGCTCAAGCACTCTCTTACTACCGTGCTAGTTGTTTGGCAGGAGGCACTTAGAGTCCACCTCTTGGAGCTCTAGTGCTTGTGTTTCAGCTATATACTGTACTGATTCAAGTGCCAAGTCTTCATCTCTTGGAGGAAATTTGGTGTCGAGGTATGGCTTGGCTCTGTGTCCATTGATTGTAAAGGGCTGATTTCCGTTGGGGCCACAAACTTCTAATGCACCATGAGGAAAGACCTTGGTGACCATGTACGGACCATACCATCTGGATATGAGCTTGCCTGGGAACAGCCGCAATCGGGAGTCATATAGCAGCACCTTTTGCCTTACATGGAACTCCTTTCGGACTAGTTGTTTGTCATGATAAGCTTTGGTCCGTTCCTTGTACAACTTTACATTCTTATAGGCCTCATATCTCAATTCTTCAAGCTCATTTAGATGTAGCTTCCTTTTCTCACCTGCTTGCTTCATGTCAAAGTTGAACTGCTTAATGGCCCAATATGCTCGATGTTCTAATTCCACCGGGAGATGGCATGCTTTTCCAAAGACTAGGCGGTAGGGAGACATGCCAATTGGGGTCTTATAAGCTGTCCTATATGCCCACAAAGCATCATTTAAGCGTAGAGACCAATCCTTCCAATTCGGCTTTACTGTCCTTTCTAAAATTCCTTTGATCTCTCGTTTGCTTATTTCTACTTAGCCACTGGTTTGAGGATGATATGGAGTGCTAACTCTATGAGTAATCCTATATTTTTGGAGTAGTTCGGAAAAAGAACGATGATGGAAGTGGCTGCCCCCATCACTGATGATTGCTCTTGGAGTTCCAAACCTAGTAAAAATGTTAGCCTACAAAAACTTGATAACCACTTTATGATCATTAGTCCTAAAGGGGACAGCCTCAACCCATTTAGACACATAATCCATGCCCACAAGAATATATAAATAGCCAAATGAGTTAGGAAAGGGTCCCATGAAATCAATGCCCCATACATCAAAGAGTTCTACTACATGAATATTTTGTAAGGGCATTTGATTTCGGGAAGAGATGTTACCTGTCCGCTGGCATCTATCACATGAGCTGCAAAAGGAGAAAGCATCTTTAAATAGGTTAGGCCAATAGAAACCAGATTGGAGTACCTTAAGAGCTGTTCGTTTTGCTCCAAAATGACCTCCATAAGCAAACTGATGGCAATGTTGCAACAAGCTCGAATGCTCCTCTTCTGGGATACATCTTCTGACGATTTGATCAAGGTAGACCTTGAAAAGGTATGGATAATCCCAATGGTAGTGTCTTGACAGAGATATTAGCCATTTCTTTTCTTGAGTAGTCATACCTAGGGGAAAAATTTTAACAGTTAGATAATTAACTATATCAGCATACCATGGAAGTTTTACCTCGAGTGCAAATAGTTGTTCATCAGGGAAGTTCTCATTTAATGGTAACTCTTTATCATCACTCTTATATGGGAGTCTTGACAAATGATCCGCAACTACATTCTCGCTCCCCTTTTTGTCTTTGATCTCTAAATCGAACTCTTGGAGTAGGAGTATCCATCTGATTAGCCTAGGCTTTGCATCTTTCTTAGAAAACAAATATCTCAAAGCAGCATGGTCAGTGAATACAACAACTTTAGAACCAATAAGATATGATCTAAACTTCTCTAAAGAAAAAATAACAGCTAACAATTCTTTTTCAGTAGTAGAATAGTTAAGCTGAGCATCATTTAATGTTCTAGAAGCATAGTAAATAGCATGAGGTACCTTATTGATTCTTTGACCTAAGACAGCTCCCAAGGCGAAGTCACTCTCCCAAGGCGAAGTCACTAGCATCACACATTAATTTGAAAGGGAGGTTCCAATCCGGTGCCATCATTATTGGGGCAGAGGTGAGAACATTCTTGAAGGTTTTGAAAGCTTGCATACAATCATCATTCCATTCAAACTTGGTATCTTTAGTCAATAGTGCACAAAGAGGTCTCAAGATTTTGGAGAAGTCCTTGATGAATCTTCTATAGAAACCGGCATGTCCAAGGAAACTTCTAATGCCCTTGACCGTGAGAGGGGGAGGTAGCTTTGAAATGATGTCAACCTTAGCCTTGTCTACCTCAATACCTTTGTCTGAGATGGAGTGACCCAACACAATACCTTGTTGAACCATGAAGTGACATTTTTCCCAATTCAGTACTAAATTACTCTCTTCACATCTCCTTAGGACATTTTCCAAATGATTTAGGCACTCATCGAAATTAGATTCAAAGACATTAAAATCATCCATAAATATCTCAATATATTTCTCTACCATATCGAAAAAAAATGCTCATCATACATCTTTGAAAAGTGGCTGGTGCGTTGCTTAAACCGAATGGCATTCTTCTATAAGCAAATGTATCGAAAGGACATGTGAATGTAGTCTTTTCTTGATCCTCAGGTGCTATGGTGATTTGATTGTATCCACTATACCCATCCAAGAAGCAATAATAACTGTGTCCGGCTAACCTCTCTACCATTTGATCAATGAATGGCAAGGGAAAATGATCTTTTCTAGTTACTTTGTTTAATCTCCGGTAATCAATGCATACTCTCCAACCCGTTGTTTTTCTTGTAGGTATGAGCTCCTCATCTTCATTCTTTACCACGGTTATCCCACTCTTTTTAGGAACGACTTGGACCGGACTCACTCATTTGCTATCCGATATAGGGTAAATGATGCCAACATCTACTAGCTTTAATATCTCGGTCTTTATTACCTCCTTCATGTGTGGGTTAAGTCTTCTTTGAGCATCTCGAGTGGGCCTTGCTTCTTCTTCAAGGTAAATATTATGCATGCACTTTGCTGGACTTATCCCCTTAATGTCAGCAATGGTCCACCCAATGGTAGTTTTATGCTCCTTAAGAACTCTTAACAGCTTCCCTTCTTCTCCACTACTCAAGTTAGCAGCTACAATCACAGGTAAAGTCTCATTTTCTCCCAAGTAGGCGTATGTTAAATGCTCGGGTAACTGCTTGAGTTCCAATGTTGGTGTCTGCACAATGGATGGGAGAAGAGTAGTATTAGTGGGTATGAGAGATTCAAATGGAGGAGGATACATACTGGAGTATTTTGGAGAGATTGCAAGATGGTGCACAGTTGTGATGATGTCATCAGTAACATCTTCATATTCTTGCTCAATATCCATCTCTATGAAGCTATTGGTGAGAGTAGTCTCTAATGGATCAATGTGTTGGACCTGAAAAGCTTGCTTAACAAAGTTTTGTATAATACAAACATTAAAGCATTCAAAGTCATCTTGAGGAAGTTTCATTGCATCAAATATTTTAAATTCTTTTTTCTCACCATTGATCTTCATACTTACTATGCCATTTTTCACACAAATCTTAGTATCGGCAGTTCTCATGAAGGGTCTCCCTAATATGATGGGTAGGGGTAATGGCATAGGGCATTCCTCCATATCTAGTACAATGAAATTAGTAGGCAAAATGAATTCTTCTACCTTAACTAGGACATCCTCAAGAATACCCCTAGGCCTTTTAATACTCCTATCTGCCAACTGTAAAGTAATGGAAGTTGGTTGTAACTCCCCCAAACCTAGGGTTTCGAATACTGTGTATGGTAGCAAATTTACCCCCGCTCCTAAATCTAGTAATGCTCGTTCAAACAACTTATCACCTATCCTATAGGGAATAGTAAAACTACCCGGATCTTTCAGTTTTGGTGGTAGTTTTCTTAATAATACCGCACTTACCTCTTCAGTTAGAGCCACTATCTCATGTTCTTGAAACTTTCTTTTATTAGTGCAACAATCTTTTAAAAATTTAGCATAAGCAGGAATTTGTTTAATTGCATCTAATAATCGAATGTTAATTTCTACTTTTCTCAAGGTTTCAAAAATATCAAGCAGTTTATCTTTCTTGGGCATTACTAACCTTTGAGGGAAAGGTGGTGTATTTCATTTCTCTATTTCACTCACCTTGGATGTGGATGGCTTAGCTGGAGATGCTTGAGCTGGCTCATTAACTCCTATGATCTTACCATTTCGGAGAGTTGTAACGGCTTTCAGCTGCTGATGCCCTCTTGGATTTGGTAATGCTTGTGCGAGGAGTTCACCTTGCTTCCTTTCACTTAGCTCCTTAGCCAATTATCCCATTTGTGCCTCTAACCTTTGAATTGCTTGCTCATGTGTTGTCATTAGTTGCTGTTGTTGAAGGGCCAGTTGCTTTACAAGACTTTCTAGATCATCCTTCTTGGGTTATGGAATGGGTTGGGTTGCTTTATGGACGTTCCTTTGTTGTCCTTAAGGGTTCAAGGTGTCTTGATTGTTGCTCCATGATAGGTTGGAGTGGTTCCACCATTCAGGGTTGTATGCATATACACTGTTTGGTCCCCCATAGTTCGCTTGCTCGGGATCTGTAGATGAATACAAATGGCAGGTCTCAGTAGTGTGATTAAATTGGGAACATATAGCACATACCTGGAGTGATGTAGCTTGTGGACTCGGTGAGGTGTTTTGAGCAGTCATGGCTTTTACAATCATATCTAGCCTCATATCTAGCTTCCTCTCCACAGTAGCTATTTAGGTAGAGGTTCCGCCATTTAGAGTAGCTTCATACATACTTTTGCTCTTGACTCATTGTTTATATGTTGAGGAGAATTGTTGGGTATGCTCACTCAATGCCTCAAACAATTCCATGGCTTCTTCACTGCTTTTCTCCATCAGCACCCCTCCACAACCAGAATCAGCAATGCCTTTATTCATGTCATTTAGACCTTTATAAAAGGCTAATGCCAGCTCATCTTGAGGTAGGTTGTGGTGTGGGCATTTGAGTATTAGCTCGTTGAAGTGTCCCCATGCCTCAAAGAATAGATCTCCATCCCTTTGTTGGAAAGATTGGATCTCTTTCCTCAATTGCCTTGTCTTTTGGGCTGGGAAGAATTTTCTTAGGAATTTGATAGCCAACTCGTCCCAAGTGTGGATTGAAACTGCAGGTAAAGAATTGTACCATAGTTTAGTATTATCTTTTAAGGAAAAGGGAAATAGAATTAACCTTATTCCTTCTTGGTCTAGGCCTTGGATATGCTGGAATTTGCAAAGATCGGAAAATTCCCGGAGGTGCAAGTATGGATCTTCGTTGGGTGTACCCCGAAAGTGAGTTAGTGCACTTAGTATTTGCGGAGATATGTAATAGTTTCTTTCCGCCTCAGGTTGATATGCAATGCATGATGGCTGACTAAGGTTTCATGGGATGAAGGATTGCTTCATCGGTATTCGTACAGGTGGTTGCTGGTTTTCTAGCTGTTCCGCCATTGGTGTTTCTTCAGGGAATTCCTCTTCTTCCTCCTCAAAATTGTTTCTAAGATTGTGTTGGATGGTCCTCTCAAGCTCGAGATCAAGGGGAAAGACTGTTGGATGTTGGGATCGTAGTCTGTGCATGAATTGGGAACAATTTCCTAAGTGCAGCAGAAAAATACTACTGCCCAGGTAACTCTCTGCCTTAATTGTGCTCGATCGCACAAGAAGGTGCGATCGATCGCAAGTGGCATAGAAAACTCCCTGGAGTACCTGCAACAGAAAAGAAATAGATCAGGGTTTTTAATGAAAATAAAAACAGAAACTTAAAATTTTTGAGATTTTTAGCATAATAAAAATAATGACGAAAATAATTCTAAAAGAAAATTTAGCGTAATCCCCGGCAACAGCGCCAAAAACTTGTTGTGCGAGTATATACCTAAATAAATAGGTGAATAATCGTACTAGTTATACTTGCAAGTGCACAAGGTCATCAGTGTAGTCTAGTGTGCGAAAGCAAGGTCATCTCCATAGGGATTGGTAAAGTTACTTTTAGAATTAGTTTCTCAAAAGTAAAAAGAGATAAATAACTGTTGGAAAGTGATTTGATGATAATAAAGACACAGGGTTTTGATATCCACCACTAGTCATACATTCCCAATGTGTATAAGGTATCAGTGCACTAGCTTTTATTATGTATACTTACTGGTTGCCAACCTAAGGGCATGGTATCTACTCCTTAAGCTATTGATTTCCCTAAGCAACGAGTTAGGCATGGTATCCACTCTAACTCTTTTCTTCCTTAAGGGATTCAATATGGTATCTGCTCGAGTTGTTCCTTAAGAAAACATAAATACTGTGGAAATCGACAACCACATGAGACCTAGGGCGTGGTATCTACTACCGGTTTTCCATGTTGATTAACCCGGGTATCCGGATAAGATATCCCTTGTTACTAATGTTAGACCCAGAACTCGGTCATCCAAATTGATCTAACTAACCCATCCATACCACATGCATACGTTGGCCTTACACATACATATGAGGAATTTAAATAAGCACAGGTGTTAATCAAGTTAAGTAACATAATAAGCTATTGGCAAAGATTTTATCAATGAATAAAAATATGGGAATGCATAACTAGGGCTTCAATCGAACCCTATAAAAGAGTTAGTTACATATACTAACTGAAGTAAACATTACAAATAAACTAAACATAAAGGAGAAGAATAAACTCGAGAGAAGAGGCGTCAATTCTCTCCCAAGCCCTCAACTCCAAGTAAAAGAAAAGAGAGAAGTGTTTTCTATCTAAGGTGTGTCTTAAGTGTGTGATTTACAAGTGTATTTATAGGTCTTTGAGAAGTCCTAAGAGAACCATGAGTTCCTAAACCTTTCTAAAACAACAATTCTCTTATTTCCAAAATAGGGTTTTGCAGTTTACTGTTCACGCCCGTACATGTGCGCTCGATCGCAGTGTGCCTTGCACTCGATCGCAGTATGCGCTCGATCCTTCAAGTGTGCGCACGATCGCATGTGTGCTCGATCGTATTGCATGGCGCGATCGATCGCACTTTGTCCAGAGAATGCTCCAGGGCTTCCAGATTTCTTCCTTTAAGTGCCAAAACTGCTTCTTTTTCTCCAAGACCCTATAAAAACATGTAAAACACACAAATGGAGTAGAAAAGACCAAATTAATGTAATAAAGGACCTAACAACTGTAAATAAGGGGGCTTAAATATGAAAATTTAAGCATCTATCAGAGTGGTAGAGGTTTTTGAAGAGATCCGAGATGGTGAGATAAGACTGACAGAAACCTAAGAAACATCAAAATGAAGATACTGTCGTTCCAAAGGAAAAACGATTCTGAAGCGTACTTGGAATGGGAGAAGAAGGTTGAGTTGATTTTTGAGTACCACAACTACTCTGAGGAGAAAAAGAAAAAACTCGCTGTCATTGAGTTTAATGACTATGATATTATATGGTGGGATCAACTTGTGATGAACAGGAGAAGAAACCAGGAGAGGCCTATTGAGACGTGGGATGAAATAAAGGCCATCATGAGGAGGCAGTTTGTCCTTAGTCACTACTATAGGGACTTGTATTAGAAATTACAAAGTCTTAGTCAAGGCTATAAAAGCGTGGATGACTACTATAAGGAGATGGAGATCGCCATGATT